>CM064521.1:58364081-58439081 GCA_032716605.1 Paralithodes platypus | reverse complement strand
CTAATATATCTAATATATCTAATATTTCTACCATGTGGCAAGAGTCAACCAGGGAATAGGTCTGGAAATTTGCTCTAGCCCTTTTTGAGTAACGGAGGATAGAGTTCTAGATTTCTGGCCAAATTATAATGAATGGACTCCAACACGATTATGACGCGTTACAACAGTTTATTCCGGCCAATTGTTAGTGATTTGATGTAGCTTAGGAAAGATCTCGAGCAATTAGAGGTACACATGATATCAATTAACACTCTACCTCAAGATCTCGAGCATTTAGAGGGGTTAATTTAACATGCTATCAATGAACCCTGTAACTCCCGCATATCCTTACTAATCTTCAAAAAATCGTCTATTGTAGACAAAATATAAGGAAATAATGCGTTCTCAAATTCTGAAGGTGCTAAGTAAGTATATCATTCAGACACAGTATCTAAATAAGTATATCATTCAGACACAGTATCTAAATAAGTATATCATTCAGACACAGTATCTAAATAAATACATATTTGAAAATAAGTATATATATATATATATATATATATATATATATATATATATATATATATATATATATATATATACCGGTATATATATTATATATATATATATATATATATATATATATATACTGTATATATAAATGTCTATGCATCTAAGTATATCGTTCAGACATAGTATCTTGTGTACGCCGTAGTTTCATAACATGACAAAATTAAAAAACAAAAAATCTTAAAAAATGTGTGGTAACTAAACGAAATGATTAACTTCAGGTATATTAGAAAACAGAAAGATGTTTACAGGTCCCAATCACTTGACTCACGTGTTATAACGACCACAATCAGAGTCCATTCATTCACACTAAACCCTGCCATCAGCATTACGGAATTGACATCATATTCTGGTTACCCCATTAGACGATTATCTTTAGTTTAGAATCTACCTTTTAACCCCTTGCCACCAACATCACGTAATTCTCATCATATTCTGGTCACCACCATTAGACGATATTCTTTAGTTTAGAATCTACTTTTATGACTCAAATGGGTATGTATATGCGACCTCAATAAACCCCACGAATAACATAGGTTGAGCCAACAACAACAACACGTACTTCTCTGTCTCTCTACCCCCCCCCCCCCCCCCCCCCTCCCCCTCTCTGTATTCACCGATGCCACTAATAATAATAACATGAAGCCTGGGAGAGAGACGCGAGGGGGTGGGGGTGGGGGGGGTGGATGCAGTGTCCCCCCCCCCCCCCCCCCTTCCCTCCCCCGCCGCCTGTCACCCATCAAACATTTAGACCCGGTGGTTGTCAGTTACGTCTCTTGTTGCTCTCGCCCCACCCACCGAGCCCTCCGGAGCACCCCACCCCATCCCCCTCCGGAGCACCCCACCCCACCCCACCTTTATCTGTTAACTGTGTTGGTGGTGTAATGGTTTAGATGCTTATGTTTTAGGTGTGGTGTCCGGAGTTCGAATCCCGGGAGGACCATATTATGCTTTCATTAGTTTATTCAAGTGCATTGGGGTTTGCAGTTGATGTTCATCATTGGCGTGTTCCTTAACCCCTTCAGCACGATGACGCCTATTTACCTGCGATTCTGGGTGAAATTAGACCATTGTATACGGTTTAAGAGGGGCCTGTGTTATTCAGAGCGTATTCTTGAGGGGGAGGTAGTCGCTTTTTATGGACCCCCTTCTCCCTCATGTTTAGCATACTAGATTTGAAATGTTAAGACGTTCGCTGCGTTAGTTTGGCGATTATGAGACTTTTCACTCCATTTCTTTGTCAATATTAAGACCATTTCTTCCATTTAGGTGTCAATTTTTTTTCTGGCGAGCGATAGCGAGCCTGTAATTATAGAAGGAGCCGGCCTTTGGCCGGGAAATTTTTCTACCGAAAAATGTACAAATTTATCTTCATAGAGGACCTAGGGGGTGATTTGTTAAGCTTGATGGTCTAGCGAGGAAATTCAATAATAAAATACTAATCAAATATATAGGCCAAAAACCAAGCACTAACCCTTTTAAACTCATATTTACACCTTTGAGTCCTAAAGATAGATTATATACCAATTAAATCGTCTAATGGTAACCAGAAGATGATATAAATGACGTCATCGTGCTGATGGGGTTAAGGGGGTAGTGTTTTGTTCTTCTATATATTAATTTATTTATTTATTTTTGAGTGTCCTCGCTAGACCTCCATCAAAGCTTAAATAAAAAACTCCCTCTAGACCCCCTTTCAAGATAAATTGGTACATTTTTCGGTAGAAAAATGTCCCGGCTGAAGGCTGGTTCCTTCTAAAATTACAGGCTTGATATCGCTCTCCAGGAAAACTTTGACACCTAAATGGCACGACAGGTCATAATATTGACAAAGAAATGGGGCGAAAGATCTCAAAATTGCCAATCAAACTGAAAGAACGTCTTAAAATCTCAAAACTAATATGCTGAACATGAGGGAGAAGGGGGTCCAGAAAAAGCGACTACCTCCCCCTTAAATCTGTGTTCGCCGTGGTACAGGCAATTCCCTTCCCACTTGCTTAAGGGGAGGTATTTAGTTTGTTCCCTAGACCTCCATCAAGCTTAAAATTACACCCCCTTGATTCCCTTTCAAGATAAATTTGTACATTTTTCGGTAGAAAAATTTCCCGGCCAAAGGCCGGTTCCTCTTAAATTACAGGCTCGCTATCGCTCGCCAGGATATAATCGACACCTGAATTGCGCGAAAGGTCTTAATATGGGGTGAAAGTTCTTAAAATCGCTAAAGTAATGGGGCAAACGTTTTATAATATCAAAAGCAATGAAGCTAAACATGAGGGAGAAAGGGGTCAAGGAAAAAATCCCTCAAGTGGAGATCTCCCCTTAACCCTTTCAATAAACCATGAAGCGTGTTTTTTTCGTATTATTATTAGTATTAGTAGACAATTTCGTTAAGCTTAGAAACAATCCGTGGTAGGCGAATGGACAATTGAGATGGATTTTACCCATTTAATTTCCTAAATAAATTCGAAGGTCCTTCCTAACCTGATAAAAAAGTATTGCTAGATAGAACACACACATATATAAGTAAGTAAGTAAGTAACTTAAATAAATAAATAGATAAATAAATAAAAATTATATATATATATATATATATATAACATAAACTGGCTTCAACGTATTGCAGAGGATAGATGGCCTCCACAACTGAATTAGAGGGTGGGTCATGTAGTTGACTTGGGAGATTGGTGGTGATCTCTGAGGAAACTATAGACCACCCAACCCTTCTGCAGGATACCATTGAAGGGCTGCTCCAGAAATATTGCTAACTAGAGGACAGGATGGAGTTAACAGAAAATGCGAGTGTTTCATACGAGTTGGCATCATAACATTTAACATTATTAACTTTACAAATAAACCTAATTAACGAAATCGATGAAGGTAATGAATACATGTGGTACTCCAAGGACTCGAACCTAGGATACTCACATCGAAATTCCGCACACTAAGCATTACACTATCGAGACAGTTTCTTCTGATCATTGCCTAACCCACACAAAGTTTTAATACTTGTTATAATGTAAAACTTGTAAGATAAACAAACCAAAACAGGGACGACACAATATAAAGACAAAAGAACTGATCAAAATAGCTGTATTAACCCCTTCAGAACCATGATGTAATTGTCATCTTATTCGGGCAACCATTAGGCGCTTTTCTTCAGCTTATAATCTACCTCTAGGACTCAAAGGGGTAAATACGATGTCAATAAACCCTCTGAATAACATAGGTTCTTCTTAACCCTCTCACGTCCTTGACGCAATTTTGGGCCTATTAGGGATACTTTAAAGCCTTTGTTACCATCAGGGGTATTTATAAACCTTTACTTTATTTACTTCAACCTCTGCAGTTGTCTTTGAGTTAGCTGTGGGCAGAAAACTAATTTTGGAGAGGTAATTGTAAGAGTGAGAGTAATCTATTTCTTATTGCTAATCTGGCAACCTCTGCGTCATAAGGATGTGAGAGGGTTAAACTGCATAACAAACGTCTAACTTTAGTCAGAATCAAAGGTAAAAAGGCGTCTGGAGCAAGTTTTGTTTTATACGGAATTACATAATGAAACCAGAATTTGAAAGGGCACTAGTTACCGCCAGTTTTACCTTTATCTCCTTCCACAATCAGAAAGCTAATAGGAAGATTCAAGTGGTTTATATCTATATTTGAACTGCAGGCTGATATAATCCTAGGAGGCTTTTGTTATTAACTTGTATAGACATATATGACGCAGAGGTTGCCAGATTAGCAATAAGAAATAGAGTTCTCTCACTCTTATAATTACCTCTCCAAAATTAGTTTTCTGCCCACATCTAACTCAAAGACAACTGCAGAGGTTGAAGTAACTAAAATAAAGGTTTGTAAAAAACCCTGATGGTAATAAAGGCTTTAAAGTATCCCTAATAGGCTCAAAATTGCGTCATATGTCGGAGAGGGTTAACTTGTATAGACTTAAGAGGAGGTGGGCCGTTTTTTGGTATATTAATTCATGTATTCCTTTATTCTTAAATTCCTCGCTAGACCTCCATCAAACTTGGAAAACGCCCCCTAGACCCTCCAAGATAAATGTGTACATTTTTCGATAGACAAATTTCTAGGCCAAAGGCCGATCCCTCTAAAAACGTCAGGCTCGCTTTCGCTCGCCAGGACAAAATCAACACCTAAATGGCACGAAAGATCTTAAATTTAACAACGGAATGGGGCAAAAGGTGTTAAATCGTCAAACTAATGGGCCGAACGTCTTATAATCTCCAAACAAATGGGGTTTAACACGAGAAAGAAAAGTGACCCTCCCGTTAAAAAACATGCCAGGACTAGTTTTTCATTCGGGTTCGATGCCGTCGCAATTCATAGACTGGCATTTGACTCCACTTTTCGTACGTTAATGGGGCCCACCTCGTTTTCTTCTTGGCGAGCGGTAACGAGGTAGCATATTTTGTTTACAAAGTTTTTGACAGCGGGCTAAAGTTTTACATTTTTCGATAGAAAGATAGATTTCTGGATGGGGGACTCCTGGATGGGGCTAAAAGTCTTAAAGCAGTAGGCTGAATGGGGCCGAAGGGATACAAGCCAGAGAAAGAGAGAAAAGGAGAGAACAAAATTACAGGTGATCCCCCTTACTGAAGAGCTATGAATACATTACCTGCTGACGGTCACATACAGTACATATTACGGTCACATACAGTACATATATTACCTGCTGACGGTCACATACAGTACATATATTACCTGCTGACGGTCACATACAGTACATATATTACCTGCTGACGGTCACATACAGTACATATTACGGTCACATACAGTACATACAGTACATATTACGGTCACATACAGTACATATATTACCTGCTGACGGTCACATACAGTACATATATTACCTGCTGACGGTCACATACAGTACATATATTACCTGCTGACGGTCACATACAGTACATATATTACCTGCTGACGGTCACATACAGTACATATATTACCTGCTGACGGTCACATACAGTACATATATTACCTGCTGACGGTCACATACAGTACATATATTACCTGCTGACGGTCACATACAGTACATATATTACCTGCTGACGGTCACATACAGTACATATATTACCTGCTGACGGTCACATACAGTACATATATTACCTGCTGACGATATTACCTGCTGACGGTCACATACAGTACATATATTACCTGCTGACGGTCACATACAGTACATATATTACCTGCTGACGGTCACATACAGTACATATAACCAGTGTCAACCCTTGTGGCAGTTTACCGTCAGTTGATAATATACACACGGACCCGGCCTTCAGTACCGAACGCTTAAGGGGGGTCACCTGATTTTTTTCTCCTTCTCTCCTTTTCTCTCTTTCTCTAGCTTGTATCCATTCGGCCCCATTCAGCCAACTGTTTTAAGACGTTTATCCGCATCCAGGTGTCGATTTTTCCTGGCGAGCGATAGCGAGCCAACATTGTATGGAGAAATCCGGCTTCGCCGGAGACATTTTCTTATCAAAAAATTTACAAATTAGCTTGCTGTCAAAACAAAAAAATATATATGCTGGCTCGCTACCGCTCGTTAGGAAAATATTGACACCTGGATGGGGGTAAACTTCTTAAAACAGTAGACTGAATGGGGCTGAATGGATGAAAGCCAAAGAGAGAACGGCCAGTCTCCCCTTAAGTGTGTAATAATCGCTCTTGGGTAATTAGTTATACACACTTTACCAGTTTGGTATTATGTTGCATGTTCTTTAAGGGGAGACTGGCCGTTTGTTTGGTCTATTAATTCATTTATTCATATATTGTTTTAGTTTCCTCCCTAGACCTCTATCAAGCTTAGAAAAACACCCCCTAGACCCCTTCAAGATAAATTTGTAAATTTGTCAGTAGAAAAATTTCCCGGCCAAAGGCCGGTTCCTCTTAAAATTGCAGGCTCGCTTTCGCTCGCCAGGAAAAATCGCAACCTATATGGCACGAAAGGTCTTAAAATTGACAACGGAATGGGGCGAAAGATGTTAAAATCGCCAAACTAATGGGCCGAACGTCTTATAATCTCAAAACTAGTGGGGATAAACATTAGGGAGAAGGGGGTCCAGAAAAACGGTCTTCCTCCCCTTAAGCCGGTATCACACGAGAGCTTTATTGTCAATATTCGATGATCAACATTTTTCTGGCAACATTTCTGGAATATTTTGCACTGGTATCGGAAACTAGACTGACGATATATGGATTTAGGCAAAAGAAATATTGTAAATGTTGACCTCATAAGCTGCCAGACCAGTGTTGAGGATAAATATTGAGGGAAAAAGCGCTCGTGTTATATCGGCTTTATAACGTGTACTAACGCTGTTCCGTCTCTGTCCAATTGACCACTTGCGAGTTTCAGGCTATAAGGAAGTTGGAGCCGTGAACATCAAAACTAAACAGAAATGCAATAATAATGTAGGTTTCTGATGGATAAATGGTATGTTGAATTGGGTTTTATGTATTTATATATGTACTACGACCGTATTTTAGCTGTAAATTATGTTAAATATCGTTGTCTACAGCTCCAACTTCCTTATAGAACGAAAATCGTAAGTCGGCAATTATGCATACCGGAATTTCACAGTGCCCCTTCTAGATCAATTCCCCACACATAAAGTCGTCGCTACCTTTTAATATTTCCGAGGATAGCGTTTGACGTGATAGGTGACTTAAATGTTTGGTTGAGAAGACGCTGTGTGAGAGAGAGAGAGAGAGAGAGAGAGAGAGAGAGAGAGAGAGAGAGAGAGAGAGAGAGAGAGAGAGAGAGAGAGAGAGAGAGAGAGAGAGAGAGAGAGAGAGAGAGAGAGAGAGAGAGAGAGAGAGAGAGAGAGAGAGGTTACTATACTCCGTTTATCATAACCTCTAACCTCTGTAACTCAAATAGGGCTAGAACAAATAGGCTGTCAATGTCCACACCTCTTCTTTGGCTGACTCTTCCCATTTAGTAGAAAAATAACTCGATTACTCTAGTCGTTGAGTTATAGAAGTTAATGGTCAGGATTTTGTACCTCCCTATAATAAAGAGGGTATAATTCCCATTCAAGTGTATTGAGGAAACTAGAAAATGATAACAAATAATCAAAATAATAATTATAATAATAAACATGATGATAATAATAATAATAATAATAATAATAATAATAAAAATAATAATAATGATAATAATAATAACAAAATGATACTACTACAACTACTACTACTACTACTACTACTACTACTAATAATAATAATAATAATAGATAAACACACACATCTCCCCTTCAACAAATCGAACACACATTGACGAACTTGTCTAGCTTCTGTGGACTTTTAACAAGTCGTTCGCTCCTACTCCAGCCGTTCGCTATTGAAATTTTTATCGTGACACTTTCAGTAAATCTAATAATAGTCTCTCGTGCATACCAGTATAAAGAAAAAATACTTAAGGGGGGATGGGCCGGTTTTCTGGACCACTTTCTCCCTCATGTTGAGCCCCATTAGGTTTCAGATGTTAAGATGTTTGCCCCATTAGTTAGTCGATTTTAAGAAATTTTGCCCCATTTCTTCGTCAATATTTAGACCTTTCGTGCTATTTAGCTGTCGATTTTTTTCCTGGCGAACGATAGTGAGCCTGTAATGTGAACCGGCCTTCGGCCGGGAAATTTTTCTACCGAAAAATTTACAAATTAATCTAGAAGGGGGATCTAATGGATGTTTTTTTAAAGTTTGATGGAGGTCTAGGGAGGAAACTAGAAAAATAATGAGTACATGCAAAAATCGCCCAAAAAGTGAACCATCTCCCCTTATTTTGTTATTTTATTCTTCGGAAAGCTTATTTGAAATGATCGGAGGGAGGTTCGCATGAGTGTTGCATCTTTTATTGGAGTTCCCACATCTTTCGTCGGAGTTCGACAGAAATTACCTATTCTGAAAACAACGTTTATTGATATATAGAACTTTATTTCACTATCGACTATTCTCTTTCTCTCCTCTAACTTTAACAGAATGTCTCGCTGTCTGTCTGTCTGTCTCTCTCTCTCTCTCTCCAATTCTATTAAACTATCACGACCTTGACACTTAATAATATCACACAATCTCAGATCATCGTTAATATGACACCTAATTTTTGAGGAACACGACAAAAATCAAAACTCTTCTTAAACGTTATCATCAAAGAGTAAAACCAATTAAGATCCACCTTTGTATTAAGGAGATCATTTTTGTTTTAGTTGGTGTATTTGTTCATATATATATATATATATATATATATATATATATATATATATTCCACTGGTTTACTGTTACAGCAAAACAGAAAAAAACACAGAAACAAGACAAAGCAAAACAAAGCAACATTGCAACAGCGACACCATATCTGTCGAACGATTCTGACATATATAATTGGAATGCCATATTAAAACAAGGTAAGCGTCGAGAGAAATATACTTGGGGCCACATAAATACAAACAAAATGGACTCAACATTTATCGACTCTGATAAGATTAATTGGCATGTAAGAACACACATTTTTATTGACTAAAGCAATCGGTACAAACGATTAACATGGTATAATTAAGGCAGGGGGGGGGGGTCAACAAGAGTAAACAATCGTAGGTGGCTACAGAAACAAACAAAAAGACTCAATATTCAATACTGAAGAGAGAATACAAAACACAATAGAATTGAGGTAGCCCTCCCATGGATCGACCAGGGAGCGGCGCCCCCCGAGGGATCCACCTGAGGGAGCAGGACACAGGGGGCGGCGAGGTATGGTGGGTGGCCAGGGGATATAATACAACCCACTTCTGACCAATCGCCTGCAGTGAAAGGCGGTATGAATTTAGTTCAAAGATTCAAATGGGTTTATTGTTCTTGTGGTTCGTGACAGTAGAGATGGAACTCTGTGTGTGTGTATGTGTGTGTGTGTGTGTGTGTGCGATTGTGCGTGTTATATATGTGTGTGTGTGTGTGTGTGTGTGTGTGTGCTGTGTGTGTGTTATATGTGTGTGTGTTATATGTGTGTGTGTTGTGTGTGTGTGCTGTGTATGAGTGTGTGTGTGTGTGTGTGTGTGTGTGTGTGTGTGTGTGTGTGTGTGAGATTCGGGTTACAAGGATTTCATTGGGGTTTCTCTGTCTGTCTGTATGTATATATGTATGTGTTGAGTACTGTTCGCATGTGTGGTGAGGTTCCACCCATACCGCACTTTTCGAAAGAGTAGAGTCAAAAGCATTTGGCCTCATTAACTCACTTCTTTTTACTAGTGCCCTACAATCTCTTTCTACACGCTGCAATGTTGCATTTCTTTCACTCTTTACCGCTATTACACAAATCAGTGTTCTTCAGAGCTCTCTCAGTGTATACCACCCTCCCTTGCGGCGAGTGCGAGGCACCCAGCTTTCGACACAATCCCACTATTCTGCCCAGCTCTCCAACCCAAGAATTGACAAAGTTTCTCAGTCCTTTTTCTACTCAACAACTGAACTCTGGAGCGCTCTCCCTCAATCAATCTTTCCTTCATCCTGTGACTTAAACTGCTTTAAACTTCGTGTGTCCAGGCATTTTGACTCCAACGTCCCTCTTTTGTTTTTTGTTGTGAAGACGCTCGTTACAGGCAACCTGCATTTTGTCTCCTGCATATATATACTGTAGAACACAAATACAATGTATGTAACTATTTGCGAGTGTATGTATGTTGAGAAGTGGGTTGCAAGGAATCCATAGGTGTGCCTGTATGTATGTATGTATGTATGTATGTATGTATGTAACTATTTGCGAGTGTATGTATGTTGAGAAGTGGGTTGCAAGGAATCCATGGGTGTGCCTGTATGTATGTATGTATGTATGTATGTATGTATGTATGTATGTATGTATGTATGTATGTATGTAACTATTTGTGAGTGTATGGAAGTTGATATGTTGGTAGCAAGGAATCCAGTGGTGTGCCTCAATAAGTCTATGTATGTACAGTACGTATATGTATGTGTATGTATGTTAGTATTTTAGTATGTATATGTGTATGTATGTATGTATGACTAGGGTAGGGTGAGAGTATATGTCAATACAAGTAAAGTGTTGGTGTTTAATAGAGATGATCATAGGGTGAATCTAAATGTTCGAATGGATGGGGAAATGCTGGAACAAGTGGAGTGTTCTAAATGTCTAGGAGGAGTGATAAGCAGGGCTGCAGGTGTCGGAATGGAGGTAAGACAGAGAGTGTGTGAGGGAAGTAAAGTTTTCGGAGTAATGGGAAGTATGTGGACGGTGAGAAATTTTGGAATGAAAGTGAAAAGTGAAATGTACCAAGGGTTGGTTGTACTAACAGTGTTGTATGGGGCTGAGACATGGAGTCTGAATATGCAAGAGAAAAAAAGGTTGGATGTGATGGAGATGAGCTGCTTGAGGAGTAAGTGTGGAGTGACACAGAGACAGATTGAGAAATAAAGAGGTACGTAGGAGAGTGGGCCAATAGGAACCCCTATCGGCCAGAGTGGAAAGAAGGGTGCTATGCTTGTATGGACATGTTGAACGAATGGGAGATGAAAGGTTTACACAGAGAATATACGAGTTAGAAACAAGGGGAAATAGATTGAGAGGAATACCTCGGAAGAGATGGAGAGATGATGTGGAAAAAGCGTTGTAAGATAGAGAGATGACTGAAGAACAGGCAAGACAAGTGGTAATGAATAGAACTGAATGTAGAATTATTGTGAATAGATGAGTGATAACACGGTCGTAGGGAGTGGGGTTCTTCTCCCTGGGGCTGAGAGCCGGTGTATATATGAAGGGCCATGCCTGGAAGTGATATAGGTGGGCATTGTGGTGCGCTTCGCAGCGTGTCTGCCTACTGAGACCGGAACCTCTCCGAGAGGTCTGGGACCTAGGAGTCTTGCTGGGGACCCCAAATGGGCCTTGGTCTCTGGGTCTTCTTCTGAATGACCTAGATGTGCTTAAATTATTATTTACTTCTGTTCGTGCTCTGTCTTGAGTGGTCCATCCCCAGCTATGGGGTATGTGCCTGCAAATATACATACATACAGTACACATGTAGGTATCTATTAGCGGGTGTACGGAAGGTAAGAAGTGTGTTGCAAGTAATCCCTGGGTGTGCCTGGTGGTGTTGTGGTCCTGGTGGTGTTGACCAGGAGGGTGGGGGTGGTGATGTGGTGTTGTGGTCCTGGTGGTGTGACCAGGAGGGTGGGGGTGGTGATGTGGTGGTGTTGTGGTGTTGGTGGTGTTGACCAGGAGGGTGGGGGTGGTGATGTTGACCAGGGGGGTGGTGGTGGTGGTGGTGGTGTTGTGGTCCTGGTGGTGTTGACCAGGAGGGTGGGGTGGTGGTGATGTTGACCAGGGGGGGTGGTGGTGGTGGTGGTGGTGTTGTGGTCCTGGTGGTGTTGACCAGGAGGGTGGGGGTGGTGATGTTGACCAGGGGGGTGGTGGTGGTGGTGGTGGTGTTGTGGTCCTGGTGGTGTTGACCAGGAGGGTGGGGGTGGTGATGTTGACCAGGGGGGTGGTGGTGGTGGTGGTGGTGTTGTGGTCCTGGTGGTGTTGACCAGGAGGGTGGGGGTGGTGATGTTGACCAGGGGGGTGGTGGTGGTGGTGGTGGTGTTGTGGTCCTGGTGGTGTGACCAGGAGGGTGGGGGTGGTGATGTTGACCAGGGGGTGGTGGTGTGGTGGTGGTGGTGTTGTGGTCCTGGTGGTGTTGACCAGGAGGGTGGGGGTGGTGATGTTGACCAGGGGGGTGGTGGTGGTGGTGGTGGTGTTGTGGTCCTGGTGGTTGACCAGGAGGGTGGGGGGTGGTGGTGGGTGGTGGTGGTGGGTGGTGGTGTGGTGGTGGTGTTGTGGTCCTGGTGGTGTTGACCAGGAGGGTGGGGGTGGTGATGTTGACCAGGGGGGTGGTGGTGGTGGTGGTGGTGTTGTGGTCCTGGTGGTGTTGACCAGGAGGGTGGGGGTGGTGATGTTGACCAGGGGGGTGGTGGTGGTGGTGGTGGTGTTGTGGTCCTGGTGGTGTGACCAGGAGGGTGGGGGTGGTGATGTTGACCAGGGGGGTGGTGGTGGTGGTGGTGGTGTTGTGGTCCTGGTGGTGTTGACCAGGAGGGTGGGGGTGGTGATGTTGACCAGGGGGGTGGGGTGGTGGTGGTGGTGGTGGTGGTGTTGTGGTCCTGGTGGTGTTGACCAGGAGGGTGGGGGTGGTGATGTTGACCAGGGGGGTGGTGGTGGTGGTGGTGGTGGTGGTGTGGTCCTGGTGGTGTTGTGGTCCTGGTGGTGTTGACCAGGAGGGTGGGGGTGGTGATGTTGACCAGGGGGGTGGGGTGGTGGTGGTGGTGGTGGTGGTGGTGTGGTCCTGGTGGTGTTGTGGTCCTGGTGGTGTTGACCAGGAGGGTGGGGGTGGTGATGTTGACCAGGGGGGTGGTGGTGGTGGTGGTGGTGTTGTGGTCCTGGTGGTGTTGACCAGGAGGGTGGGGGTGGTGATGTTGACCAGGGGGGTGGTGGTGGTGGTGGTGGTGTTGTGGTCCTGGTGGTGTTGACCAGAGGGTGGGGGTGGTGATGTTGACCAGGGGGGTGGTGGTGGTGGTGGTGGTGGTGTTGTGGTCCTGGTGGTGTTGACCAGGAGGGTGGGGTGGTGATGTTGACAGGGGGGTGGTGGTGGTGGTGGTGGTGTTGTGGTCCTGGTGGTGTTGACCAGGAGGGTGGGGGTGGTGATGTTGACGAGGGGGGTGGTGGTGGTGGTGGTGGTGGTGTTGTGGTCCTGGTGGTGGTGGCCAGATAGGTGGGGGTGGTGATGTTGACCAGGGGGGTGGTGGTGGTGGTGGTGGTGGTGTGGTCCTGGTGGTGTTGTGGTCCTGGTGGTGTTGACCAGGAGGGTGGGGGTGGTGATGTTGACCAGGGGAGTGGTGGTGGTGGTGGTGGTGGTGTGGTCCTGGTGGTGTTGACCAGGAGGGTGGGGGTGGTGATGTTGACCAGGGGGGTGGGGTGGTGGTGGTGGTGGTGGTGGTGTGGTCCTGGTGGTGTTGACCAAAGGCTGGTGGTGGTGATGTTGACCAGGGGGGTGGGGTGGGGTTTGGTGGTGGTGGTGGCAAGCCGCGGCCCTTGCATTATGGAGGCCACACGAGTATCTCTAGATTTCAGGCCAGGGAAGGAGCCACAGCGAGGGGTGGAATATCGGAAAAGGTTACACAGACGGGAATGTGAGAGGCTGAGACTGATGCTGCTGTTGGGGTAGAAATCCTGCGCTAACGGAGAATGGCCATCTTCTTGTGTGCACGACGTTTTGGAACTGTAATGATTAAATATGGTGTGATGTTCTGCTTTAGATCATGTGGAAATTAGATCCAAAAAAGCTGAACAATATATCCTGCACCAGTATTGCCGAGTTTGCAGTATATAGACTGTATTTTGTTCTTCTTGCGAGTGAGGGAGACAAAAGGCAAAACTGCCTGTGGCGAATGCCTCCCCCAGAGTTGAAAGAGTTACAGCGTCTAAATCAAGGGCCGTTCGAGCCAAAATGCCTGAACACACGGAATTTGAAGCAATGTACATAACTGAGTGTAAACAAATAAACTAATGACACCACTGGCACCAATATGACGAGAATTGCCCAATCTCTGTTACTGTAAGGGTCTCTGCTACTGGGAGGCGGGCCACGGAGAGTAAATACACAAGTAGATACAGTAAATGGTGCGAGACCTGTCGGGTTCCGCATTATTGAGACGCGGGGGAAGCAGCTCTTGATATTCTGGGGGTCGTATGTTATGAAATACAATATCAAATGTACTGTAGACCTAGTAACAAGAAATTTGGAACGAAAGCCTTTTGACATTTGGGAATATTTACTAAATGTATACTTACTATATGTATACTTACTATATGTATACTTACTATATGTATACTTACTATATGTATACTTACTATATGTATACTTACTATATGTATACTTACTATATGTATACTTACTATATGTATACTTACAGCATTGGTTTCCCAGCATTATTTATCTTAATGTCTCCTTTGCCAGGATATTTCGTATGTTTGTGATGATTTACAATTATTAATTTGCTTCAATTCTGCATGCAAAAAACAAAATATTTATATTGCAATATACACATACAGTGTGAGCAAAATGTGTTATATAGAAGCTTAAGGGGGGTGACCTGCTTTTTGTTATTTCTATCCTTTTCTCTTTCTCTGGCTTGTATCCATTCGGCCCCATTCAACCAACTATTTTAAGACGTTTATCTCCATCTAGGTGTCGATTTCTTCCTGGCGAGCGATAGCGAGCCAGCATTGTATGAAGAAATCCGGCTTTGCCGGAGAAATTTTTCTATCGAAAAATGTACACATTTAGCCTGCTGTCAAACAAAAATAAAAAATATGCTGGCTCGCTACCGCTCACCAGTAAAAAATTACACCTGGATGGGGATAAACGTCTTAAACAGTAGGCTGAATGGGGCCAAATAGATACAAGCCAGAGACAGATAGAAAAGGACAGAACAAAAACAGGTCACCCCCCCCTCAAGCACCATAAATCCCCCACTAATAATGCTGACCTCTCGTACAATCACAAGCTGTAATAAGTACACACCCAACTGACTCACTATCGAACACCAATGAGATAAGACAATAAAATATACTAGAGCTGGTATCACACGAGAGATTTTATAGTCAACATTCGATGATCATCATTTTTCTGGCAACATTTCTGGAATATTTTGCACTGGTATCGAAAACTAGACTGTTGATAGATGAATTTAGGTGACCGAAATATTCTAAATGTTGACCTCCTAAGCTGCCAGACCAGTGTTGAGTATAAATGTTGAGTGAAAAAGCGCGCTCGTGTGATACCGGTTTAAGTGTTTCAGAGTTGAGCGCTTGTGTGATACCGGGTTAATTTAAGTGTTTCAGAGTTGAGCTATAAATGATCAAAGCTGCCAATGGGAGTCTACGTATTCTAGTATGCGACTGTACACATTGGAAACTATACATTTCGCTTACAACTTTGCCTGCATTAATATAACATAACTATGGCTATATTTTATAAGTAATTAAAGCCATAAATGTAATTCACAATGCTTAAGGGTGGGTGGGTGGTGGTGGGGGTGTTTGATGGTTGTATTTTCCTGATGGAGGTCTAGGGAATAAACTAAAAAAAAAAAAAATAATAATAATTAAAAAAAAAATATATATATATATATATATATATATATATATATATATATATATATATATATATATATATATATATATATATATATATATATATATATATATATATATATATATCTATATATATATATATATATATATAATATATATATATATATATATATATATATATATATATAAACCGACCAATAAACAAACCCTTCCCCCCTTAATGTTGGTTTTAACAAGTGACCAATAAACATCAATATGTATTTATTTAACCCACTCGAAACCCAGATCATTTATACATTCTATTGTAAGGCTAACCGACTCGTTATCATGATAGAAGAGAAGCACACGGTTTCTAAAAGTAGCTCATCATTTTTCCAATGGGGGTAATTCACTCCATTTCTTTGTCAATATTAAGACTTTTCGTGACATTTAGGTGTCGATTTTTTCCTGGCGAGCGATAGCGAACCTGTGATTTTAAGAATGTCACAATCTCTACAATATCACTCTAAAATAGCTCAAATCTCCAGAATATCGCTACAATAATGCCACAATCTCTAGAACATCACTCTAAAATTACTCGAATCTCCAGAATATCGCTACAATAATGCCACAATCTCTAGAACATCACTCTAAAATTACTCGAATCTCCAGAATATCGCTACAATAATGCCACAATCTCTATAACATCACTCTAAAATTACTCGAATCTCCAGAATATCGCTACAATAATGCCACAATCTCTAGAACATCACTCTAAAATTACTCGAATCTCCAGAATATCGCTACAATAATGCCACAATCTCTAGAACATCACTCTAAAATTACTCGAATCTCCAGAATATCGCTACAATAATGCCACAATCTCTAGAACATCACTCTAAAATTACTCGAATCTCCAGAATATCACTACAATAATGCCACAATCTCTAGAACATCACTCTAAAATTACTCGAATCTCCAGAATATCACTACAATAATGCCACAATCTCTAGAACATCACTCTAAAATTACTCGAATCTCCAGAATATCGCTACAATAATGCCACAATCTCTAGAACATCACTCTAAAATTACTCGAATCTCCAGAATACCGTATTATTCATATCGCTAGATGTAAAAATTGGCCTCTAAATAGAAGTAAATACCTCTAGATTTGGCGTAAAAGTAGCTAAATTGGCAAAAGTGAGCGTATCCCTCCCTATACGCTGTCAATATTTGGTGCGTAGTTCTGAACACCTGTAGTATAGACTGTAACAAAGCCCAATAGCGGTTTCCCGGGCATTTCCGCACCCTCCTCAGCTCCCCGCCATGGAGTGGCTTCGGTCACCCAGGCTTTATTGTGGTCGGCGGGGAGGGTTCTGTGGGGGCGCTCGGTTATGGCCTTGGCCTTGCTCGGGGCCTTGGGGCTGTTCGGCCAGGCAGCTTGGGGAACAACAACAACAACAACAACAAAGCCCAATAGATCTTTAAGGGGAGCTAGTGCGTCGTTGTTCTAGACCCCCTTCTTCCTCATGTTTTGTCCCATAAGTTTGGATATCTTAAGACATTCACCCCGTTAGTTTGTCGATTTAAAGACTTTTCGCCCTATTTCTTTGTCAATATTATGACCTTTTGTGCCGTTTAGGTGTCGATATTTTTCCTGGCGAGCGTTAGCCAGCTTGTAATTTTGGAGGCATCGGCCTTCGGGTGGGACATTTTTCTACCGAAAAATGTACACATACATCTTGAGGATGTATTTTTAAGCTTGATGGAGGTATAAAGAGGAAACTGAAAATAATAATAAGATCAATATACTGCATATGCTATTACATACGCCCATTTCTACACCTATTCGCTGGACGACCCTTCCCAATTGGTAGAAATATTTGCTCGATTACTCAAGTCGTTTGTGAGTTATAGAGGTAAATATTCAAGAGTTTTGTATTGCCTATCTATGTGGAACAGAGTATAGTCTCATTAGCCTATATTGACACTCATACTACGGTCATACCCACAATACACATTCACCAATATTGTACTGGTACAGAATATATAGTTTGAGCTTCGGATATAAAATGTTCAAGGCTAATAATAAAATATCACTAGTTATATATATATACAGTATAAAGTATACATATTATATATATATATATATATATATATATATATATATATATATATATATATATATATATATATATATATATATATATATATATATATATATATATATATATATATATATATATATATATATATATATAATGTTTGTATTATTATTATAAGTATTATTAATATTATTAATATATATACATATATATATATATATATATATATTCTTTTTTTTTTGCTAATTAATGAACCAAAATGGCATCCAAATAAAAGCTGGCCAATGTCTCTAATAACAGGGTCTCCAGTTTCGGGGTCTTTGTGGGCGGGTGCCGATCAATCAAGGGTCCCGGCCTGTTTGTAAATGTCGCCCCAAGTTGATGAGTTAAAAAATGAATGACCCTGCTCATCGTTCTCTCTCTCTCTCTCTCTCTCTCTCTCTCTCTCTCTCTCTCTCTCTCTCATTATCGAACGACTGGAGTTCTCGAAAAAGGGCTCCAGTCCTGACGTTATTCTTGACTTACAGTGGGCTGGCTTAATAATCCAGAAGGGTTGATAGCCTCTGAAGTCCTATATCGACTAACTAACTAACTAACTCTCATTGTATTTTATGTTGCGTTTTTTTCAGTCACTGTTGCTTCAGTACAACCATCGTCTAAATGTGGCTATAACACATACATACATAAAGAAGGATACCTTAATTTAACTTTTTCCCATTTATATTAAAGATTAGGGAAATCTTACATTTCATACAAATGTCATTGGATCCATATTCCAGGATACCATTCAGGGATTTTTACAAGTTCCACCACGCAACTAGGGCTGACATTTATTTAATTTAATTGTAACCCAACCAAGGACGAGAGTCATTAATATTAAGCACGATATATCTCACAAATACACACACACACAATATATATATATATATATGTTTCTAGTCTCTCAGTGGGGATCGAACCATCGACCATCAGAACGATAGCCGACGCTTAATCAATTACACCACGGCAGACTGCCGTGGTGTAATTGATTAAGCGTCGGCTATCGTTCTGATGGTCGATGGTTCGATCCCCACTGAGAGACTAGAAACATTTAGTGGCTCACGTGTATTTGTGATATATTCTCAATATATATATATATATATATATATATATATATATATATATCTGACAAATACACATGCTTGGTTGGGCGTGGTCGATGAATGTAGAACATTAGATATCATGGATATCTATTATTTTGTATTTATTTTCAAGATAAGACAAAAAGATGTCCATAATTATAATTTATTTGTGCCATAACAGACACGTAGGAATAAAATATAGAAGCAAGAATGTGAATACTTAATAAGAAGACAGATATAGCCGTGGACATGAATACTTGAACACTTCCGAATGATTAAAGCAACACGGTGAGCATTAACTAGTAAATACTTTCTCAGAATAGCTAACTAGTATATTGTACCATAACCCAAAACAAAAGAACTAGTATATTGTACCATAACCCAAAACAAAAGAACTAGTATATTGTACCATAACCCAAAACAAAAGAACTAGTATATTGTACCATAACCCAAAACAAAAGAACTAGTATATTGTACCATAACCCAAAACAAAAAGAACTAGTATATTGTACCATAACCCAAAACAAAAAGAACTAGTATATTGTACCATAACCCAAAACAAAAGAACTAGTATTTGTACCATAACCCAAAACAAAAGAACTAGTATATTGTACCATAACCCAAAACAAAAGAACTAGTATATTGTACCATAACCCAAAACAAAGAACTAGTATATTGTACCATAACCCAAAACAAAAGAAACTAGTATTGTACCATAACCCAAAACAAAAGAACTAGTATATTGTACCATAACCCAAAACAAAAGAACTAGTATATTGTACCATAACCCAAAACAAAAGAACTAGTATATTGTACCATAACCCAAAACAAAAGAACTAGTATATTGTACCATAACCCAAAACAAAAGAACTAGTATATTGTACCATAACCCAAAACAAAAGAACTAGTATATTGTACCATAACCCAAAACAAAAGAACTAGTATATTGTACCATAACCCAAAACAAAAGAACTAGTATATTGTACCATAACCCAAAACAAAAGAACTAGTATATTGTACCATAACCCAAAACAAAAGAACTAGTATATTGTACCATAACCCAAAACAAAAGAACTAGTATATTGTACCATAACCCCCCCCCCCCCCCCAAAAAAAAAAAAAAACAAAAAACACAGAAAAACAAAAAGTATGTACATACACTGGCACTTACCCCAGTTTTCCTTTTTTTATGGGGGTGGCCGACTCGAGACAGAGCTCGAACATGGACATCACACACATCACAAAGACAAAACAAAACTAAACTAAAGACAAAATCACACACATCTAGGTCGTCCAGGAGACCCAGGCCCATTTGGGGTCCCTAACAAAAGATTCCCAGGTTCTAGATCCCCCGGAGAGGCTCCGATTTCCGCAGGCAGACCCGCAGCGAAGCTTCACCACCACAAGCCCGCCCACTATGCTTCCAGTCGTACCCTTTATTACCACCGGCTCCCCGGGCCAGGCGCCTGATGGACTACTATCTAGTCCAACTGGCGCATGACCCTCTCTCCCAAACGACCGCGTTTACACTCATCTACGAACTTGCAAGAGAGTTCGCTTTATCAATTTGTTCGAACGCCGACCCGTGGTAATAACGTTCTTGACATTGTACTTGCAACAAAAGAAGAATTGATAGAGAATTTGAATGTTGGTGATGAATTCAGTAACAGCGACCATCGTACGATAACTTTCACTTTAAACTTTACTAGTAACGAACCAAATAGTAGCATCGAAAAAGTCCCTAATTTCAAGAAAGCAAACTTCCATAAACTTAGAGCTATGTTTAAAGAAACTGACTGGAGCTTTTTAATTAACAATAACGACATAAATACATCTTGGAAGGTATTCGAAACCACTTACCTAAAAGCAGTGCAAGACTGCATACCATCGAAAATACGGCGTCCAGGCCATAATAATAAGCCCAAATGGTGGAATAAAGATATTTCAAACTGCCTGCTTGCTAACAAATTTGCTAATGATAGATTAAAATCCTCACAAAATGACGAAGAACGGGTGAAATTTGTAGAGCTAAGACGCAAAGCCAAAAAGTTAATTAAGCAGAGTAAAAAGACCTTAGAGTTACATATTGCGAATCAAAGTAAAACAAACCCGAAAGAATTCTATAGTTATATCAGAAAGAAAAAAGTAGTTACTTAAACTGTTGGACCGTTAGTCGATGAAAATGGAGAATACACCAAAGACGAAGTACAAATGAGTAATGCCCTCAATACCTTCTTTACATCAGTTTTTACAACAGAAGACCTCAGTGATATCCCTACACCATCGCCGATTCTGATTGATAATTCAGATGTTCTAAGCAATATCACCGTTACAGAGAGAGAAGTGTTGAATTGTTTAGATAAACTCAAGGTAAATAAAACGCCAGGACCTGATACAATCTCTCCTAGAGTTCTAAAGGAAGCTAAGGATGAGCTCTCCAAACCACTGACATTACTATTCAATAAATCCTTGCAGTCTGGAACTATGCCTGATCAGTGGAAGATAGCCAACGTAACACCGATATTCAAAAAAGGCAGCAAATCCCTACCCAGTAACTATCGTCCAATTAGCTTAACCTCAGTTGTATGTAAAATGCTAGAAACGGTCATACGAGACAGACTCGTAAATCACTTAGAGGAAAATAACATACTTAAAGATACTCAACACGGCTTTCGTAAAAAACGTTCCTGTTTAACAAACCTCTTAGACTTC
The DNA here is from genome assembly GCA_032716605.1 of Paralithodes platypus. Lineage (NCBI taxonomy): Eukaryota > Metazoa > Arthropoda > Malacostraca > Decapoda > Lithodidae > Paralithodes > Paralithodes platypus. The sequence goes on along the minus strand of CM064521.1, from coordinate 58,417,468 downwards.
TTCCACGATATCCTCAACCTCTACGATGAGAGTAAAGCTGTAGATATTATATACCTTGATTTTCAAAAGGCCTTTGACAAAGTTCCCCACAAACGTTTACTGCTAAAACTAAAAGCGCATGGAATACAAGACGGTGTGTTGAAATGGATAGAAAATTGGCTCAGCAACAGAAAGCAAAGGGTAGTCATAAACGGGAAGGCATCTAAATGGACCAATGTAAGTAGCGGGGTACCCCAGGGATCGGTACTAGGACCAATTCTCTTTCTAATTTACATCAACGACATAGAGGAGGGTCTCACCTGTACAATCTCAAAATTTGCTGACGATACAAAAATTGCAAATAGCGTACTCTCAAAAGAACAAGTTGACGATATGCCAACACAATCTAGATAAATTGTCATGTTGGGCCCAAATTTGGCAAATGAGTTTCAATGCGGATAAATGTAAAGTACTACATGTCGGATACCTAAATGAGAAAGCAAACTATTCGATGAATGGCACTCAGCTTAAGAATGTAAACAGAGAAACCGATCTGGGAGAGTAACAATATCGAGTAACCTAAAACCGAGTCAACAATGTTCAGAAGTTGTTAAGAAGGCAAACAAAATAATTGGCTTTATAGGCAGGTCATTTGAGCATAAATCCAAAGAAGTTATCCTAACCCTTTACAATTCCTTAGTCCGCCCTCTTCTGGAATACTGCGTTCAATCCTGGTGCCCTTATTACCAAAAAGATATAAACAAGCTAGAACGAGTTCAACGTAGAGTTACCAAAATGATACCTAGCCTAAAGAACAAACCATACGAAGAGCGTCTTAGAGAATTAAATCTATTTCCTTTAGCCCAGCGCAGATTAAGAGGTGACTTAATTCAAGTGTTCAAAATCATCAAAGGCATCGACAATATGAACTGTAGTAAGTACTTCACTATCGACCAATCTAATTACACGCGGGGAAACGGTTGCAAAATTATTGGAAAATCTTTTAACTCGCACGAATCTAAGAATTTCTTCTTCAATCGAGTTGTCAACTTGTGGAATGGGCTTCCCCGAAACGTTATAGACTGCATCACCGTTGATTCATTTAAACTCCGCCTAGACAAATATCTCATCAAACCCGCGACTGACTGCGTTTGTAAATGAATAACTATATTTCCCCCCCCCCCCCCTCAGTTACTAACCCCTCTGTCCTCTACTAACTTCCTAATCCTGCCACGGACATTAGTTCCAGGGCAGTAATTCCCTTTCCAATGTTCCCTTACCCACTCTAAACCACTGTTTGGACTCTTGATCCTCAGTGTTTTGGAGGACAAGCAACCTAGAAGGGTCACTAGATCTGTTGTTGCTTGATTTCCTTTGTACTTTGTACTATTCACTAGCATTCTCCATTCATTCCTTTTTATTACCATTTCTCTTGCCTGATCTATAGTCATTCCTCTATATTTCAACGCTTGTCCTACACAGTCTCTCCATCTCAATGGAGGTCTTTCTGTCCCTCTATCTCCCCTGTCATAAGTGAGCGATAATAATTGAATTCCAGTATTTTAATCTGCATGGCTCAAACGGTTTATCAAAATGGTTCGCTAGTGTATCATATTTGTGCCAGTAAAATTAATCCAAAAATGTGTGTCGAAAACCGTACATGACTTGGCGATAAACTTGACACAGTGAACAAAGGCTGGGGGAAAACACTAATTCGGTTTACGTCAATTTAGCAAATACTAATTATGATGCATTTTGACAGTTTATTCTGGCCATCAAAAGACAATATCATGCAATTTAGGAAGGATCTGTGGGAATGATAAGGATGAAGCCTCTCGCAAGTATCCCTCTGACTTCCATATACCCTTACTAATCTGAATAAAATCGTCTAATACTAGCCAAAATAAAGAATAGAAATACGTGACAGAATCAAGAAAGGGTTAAAATCAAACGGTGGTGGTCTACTGAAAGGGTTATATAGGTAGGGTGGGGGTGGGGGGGGGAGGTGTTTCTGGACCCCCTTCTCCCTCATGTTTAGCCCCATTAGGTTTGAGGTTTTAAGACATTGGCCCCATTAGTTTGGCGATTATATTATCTTTTCTGCCATTTAGGTTTTTGATCGAAGGAAATTATGTTGAAGCTGGTTAAATTGACTTACGTGTGTATTGGGTGAGAGCTGGTCCTATCCAAAGTGAGGTTTGGCGTCCTCTACCAAACCTTAGCCGTTTGTGTCTGTCTCTTGTACGGTCCTACTTTTCCTTCAGGGGGCAGGAGGCTGGGAATCCGCCTCCCCTTGTAAAATTATCCTACTCAACGAGACAGAGAAAGGGGCGAGGGAACGCGAAAGTGTCCCAGACCCTAAGAATTGGAACTTTAACTGTTGTTTCTGATCGGGCTCGGTGTCGAGTCGGCCACCCCCAGCAATGTGGTACGTGTCTGAGTATATATATATATATATATATTGTCCTATATTCCAACTACTCCCTCTCGGGCATAGGCTGAGAGCATGTACATTCAACCGCTAATCATTGAACGGTGAAGCCCGTGAGGTCTCGTTCCAGTCTAGCGGGTGAGACATGTGAAACACTTTCAGCTGCAACCAGCCCCTGCCATCTTGCCTTCGCAGGATGCATGGGGTTTAATTTCCCACTCACGGCACAAAGCAGCCCCATCTCTGAAACTGCCTCACTCCAGTGCTTCACTGTATCATCCCCTAGGCTCGGACCCTCACTCTCAGAACTCCATCTATTGATAAATGAACTCACTAGGCATTGCCCCTTATAGCATATTTTATAAATTGGGAACATTCATACAATGCTATGTAATCAGGGAACAATGAGGGTATTTTTGGGGCGTTTCGGTGTGCTTTGTGGTAATGCACTGATACTAGAGTACAGTACAACACAAATTCCATCTCAATAATATCTTCCCATTGACATATCGGGATTCGAACCCGGGAACATTGGATTACCAATCCAGTGGCAAGACCACTCCACCACACCTACATACATATATATATAAGTGTGTAATGGACAGGTATTTCATATTATTTATATATGATAAATATCGATGAATATCATTATAACTTGGTCAATTGTCATGTGCCTATTTTGATTACAGAGCTCTGATTTGATTATATTAGCGGAGGCGAACTATTGATGCGAAACATATTATTGTGTTTCATATTTTGAAAATAGTTGTCACACAGTCGGCTGATAGGTGGGGAATTTCCTATGAGAGAAAATCTTTATTTTAGTATCGTTTGCGAGGCGAGGATCTTTTGCAATTGAACTGGCATCTAGATTGAAGTAACAAATTGTTATTGGTTGGCTATAGTATTAGGAGATTTTAATTTAGAAGCTTCCAGCGGAGAAATGGTGAAAGAAGGGCTCGTATGAACCGGCCTTTATGGAACAAATAGCGAGGCGAGGAGGAGGCGGTGCAGTCACGAAGGCCGGCTGAGAGGTAGTGAGGCTGTAGTAAACAAGATACCTGTAGCTGGTGGTGCTCGTGTATCCTTCCCTCCCGACCAACGCACCCCCTCTAGTCCCTCCCAACCCACCCCTCTCCCAACCCACATTCTCCCTCTAGTCCCTCCCAATCCACCCCTCTCCCAACCAACCCCCTCTAGTCCCTCCCAACCCACACTCTCCCTATAGTCCTTCCCAACCCACCCCTCTCCCTCCCTTCCCTACTACTACTCCTTGCCTTGACCACCTGTTGCGCCACCATAAACACGAGGCAGCCACACACAACACAACAACAACAACACTAACACGCGGCCTCCTACACGCAGCGGCAGGAGCACCACCCACTTGTTGCGTCATAAACAGCGCCCCATTACCAAAACAACAACACGCCCCCAACCCGCCCACTTGTTGCTTCAATAGACGGCGCCGATGCTCTACTTACACCATACCTCTCGCAAGGCTCAGCCAATGTAATGTTAATTTTGTATTATGATTATCATGTGTATGTTCTACTGGCTAAATACAAAGTTTCAATTCAATTCAATTCAATTCAACAGCAATAACAACACTGCCTCTCCTCATAGCGCCGATACACAGGCAGGTCCTGGAAGAAGCTCTATACAGTAGAAGAAGGAGAAGACACGCCGCACCAATTCTCCACCTTTTTTCTACTTGATGTCCTATTTTTCCCTTTCTTTACCTGACTTTTCCTAGAGGGAGGAAGCCGATTCGAAGGCGTGGCTGGGTTGGAAATACCCGGCCCACCCCACCAGAAGAAGAAGCCACTAGTTGTGCCATAAACACAAGAGAGCGGCACTACACAACAGCAGCCTCACACCGCCTCCCTTCATAGCGCCGATACACAGGCAGGTCCTAGAAGAAGCTCTGTACAATCAAATGATAAGACACGCCGCACCAAGCCACTAGTTGCGTTGTAAACACGAGAGAGAGGCACTACACAACAACAACACCAACGGTAACAAGAACAACAACAGCTACACGCGGCACAACAACAGGTACACTTGGCCCACAGTCTCCACACACACGCAGCCACTTGTTGCTGCAGCCCTCTCACACAATACAACACTACCATCATCAACAACAACAACAACAACAACAACAACAGGTACATGCGGCACAACAACAACAACAATGACAGGTACACGGGGCACAACAACAGGTACATTTGGCCCACAGTCCCCACACACACGCAGCCACTTGTTGCTACAGCCCTGTCACACAACAAGACAACACCACCATCATCAACAACAACAGGTACACGCGGCACAACAACAACAACAACAACAGGTACACGCGGCACAACAACAACAACAAGAACAGGTACACGCGGCACAACAACAACAACAACAATAACAACAGGTACACGCGGCACAACAAAAACAGGGACACGCGGCACAACACCAACAACAACAACAGGTACACGCGGCACAACAACAACAACAACAACAGGTACACGCGGCACAACAACAACAACAACAGGTACACGCGGCACAACAACAACAACAACAGGGACACGCGGCACAACACCAACAACAACAACAGGTACACGCGGCACAACAACAACAACAGGTACACGCGGCACAACAACAACAATAACAACAGGTACACGCGGCACAACAACAACAACAATAACAACAGGTACACGCGGCACAACAACAACAATAACAACAGGTACACGCGGCACAACAACAACAGGTACACGCGGCACAACACCAACAACAACAACAGGTACACACGACACAACACCAACAACAACAACAGGTACACGCGGCACAACAAAAACAACAACAACAGGTACAAGCGGCACAACAAAAACAACAACAGGTACATACACGCGGCCCCCAAACACTACCACTTGTTGCTAGTCCTGTCACACAACAACAACAACAACAACAACAACACCATCATCATACCCCCGCCACCTGTTGTCTGTTTTGCAATAAACAGGTCTGGGGCAGTTACCACACAGTACTAACCAGGGTGGCGGAGTACGACACCTATAGGCGCTGTCCTTGCCAGAGGTTAGGATCCTCCTTCTTACTCATCTTTAGCCCCATTAGTTTTCAGATTTTAAGATGTTTGCCCCATTAGTGTGTCAATTTTAAGACCTTTCGTCCCATTTCTGTCAATATTAAGAACTTTCACCCCATTTATTTGTCAATATTAAGACCTTTCGTGCCATTTAGGTGTCGATTTGTTTTTCGTGGCGAACGATAGTGAGCCTGTAATTTCGGAAGAACCGGCCTTCGGCGGAGACATTTTTTTTACCGAAAAATGTACAAATTAATCTGGAAGGGGGATCTAATGGATGTGTTTTTAAAGTTTTATGGATGTCTAGAGAGGAAACTAGAGAAAATAATGAATACACGAAAAAAACAAAAAATCTACCAAAAAGTGAACCATCCCCCTTTAACTCTAACATAAATGACACGTACAATGAATGTGTGATAATATATTTGTGTAATAAGCCGAACACATTTTTAAGACTTCTGGAACACATACAGCACATGATTTGTATTATGTATGTGCCTAGGGGTAGCCCGAGAATGATGTGGAGAGATGTATTGGGGAGAGGGGGATGGGCTGAGAGGAGGGACGAGTGTTGTCGGGGGATAGAGCGACCTAGCTGCAGGATATTTGTTCGTGGCCACCCTGTTAGGCATTAGAGCGTCTGGTAATAGATAAAGAATGTACACTTTCTCTCTCTCTCTCAGGTGAAAATAATTATGTACAGTATATATGTAATCAGCTGGTGGTATGTTGTGTGAATGAGTGCAGTGTCAAAACGGCCACACTTCGTACTGATCACAACCAAAACGATCACCGTTTCCAAATCTAATTTTACTAATTTTGTTTTTAACGCAGCTAAGCTTAATCTAGCATAATCAAACTTAACTTAACCAAAACTAACTTAACCAGACCTAGCCTAAACTAACGTAACCAAAAATATAGTCTTTAGGATTGAAGTTTTATTAATTTCATTGGAGGTGTTTGGTGTTGTGGTGAAATTAATAAAAAATAGATTGCTTGGGTTGTGGCAATTTTTGCCTGTTTCCCTGGGCCTAACGAAAATCATGGGACATTGGGAATGACCTTAGTTTTAAGCGTGGTGTGGATGTGGTTGTGCAGGAGAGTGTGAAGAGGAGTACCTTGAGGTGGTTCAGTCACATTGAGCGTATGGTGAGTGAGAGTATTACTGAAAGAGTGTATGCATGTGAGGTGGTAGGGCAGAGGGGGCGATCAGCCCGAGAGGGAGGTGGACGGATGGAATTGAGAGTTAAATGAGTGAATATGGTATTGAGTGGAAGGAGGGACGCCGGGTGTTGAATGACAGAGGATCATGTAGGCGATTAATTCGTGTCCACTCCCTCAGGACTCAAGGCGTTTGGTGATATATATATTGTATATGTATATCGCATAGGTAATGATTTATCGCAAAATATATATGTGCTTACTGAAAATGAACTCGTATTTGTATAATTATAACTGTTCATGATCTTGTAACTCTTAATTTATGCATGGAACATCAATAAGAGATTACGGGGTTTAATGAGAAATACTATTATTTGAAAGTCGAAATTAACGGAGGAAATTTTGACCAATATTTTTGCCTTTTGTCTCCTTCATACACATCGAAAAAAAACCCAACAACAGCATAATTATAATTTTTAAGATTGTCATAATCACCATTACTATTATCATGTATGACACCACCACCATCAACATCATAAACATCTACTAGATAATTTTCAAACTCCATAACTATCAGCGACAATTATAATATAACATAATCTCTCTCTCTCTCTCTCTCTCTTCATATATATATATACAGTATATATATATATTATATCAGATAACTTTAATATTATCAAAACTGCAGGAGCTTCCTTCAAATCTTGAATTTACGAAATGTTAATAAAATGAGTTCGGGTCATATTAGTTTATCCCGACACATTATGTGAACAGAAAACGCAAATTATAAACATGTTGACTGACACCACACCATAACCCCCGATTTCTGTACTTGGTGTTGCTTTCAGTGAGAGAGAGAGAGAGAGAGAGAGAGAGAGAGAGAGAGAGAGAGAGAGAGAGAGAGAGAGAGAGAGAGAGAGAGAGAGAGAGAGAGAGAGAGAGAGAGAGAGAGACGGAGAGACATAGAGAGAGACAGACAGGCAGACAGAGACAGACAGACAGACAGACAGACAGAGAGAGAGAGAGAGAGAGTATGAGTGTGTGTGTGTGAAAGAGCAACACGAACAGACTCAAAGCACCCCCCCCCCCACCCCCCCCCAAACACGCAACACTCCCATATTATCAAAGGAGGTACTACTCGCTTTTTCTGGACCCCCTTCTCCCTCATGTTTAGCATATTAATTTTGAGGTATTAAGACGTTCGTTCCGTTAGTTTGGCGATTTTGAGACCTTTCGCCTTACTGTTTTGTCAATATTAAGACCTTTCGTGCCCTTTAGCTGTAGATTATTTCCTGGCGAGCGATAGCGAGCTTTTAATTTTAGAAGGAACCGGCCTTCGGCCGGAATTTTTTTCTACCGAAAAATGTACAAATTTATCTTGAAAAGATAAGGGGTGAAAAGATAAGAAAAGATAGGGGGTGTTTTTCTAAGCGTGATGGAGGTCTAGCGAAGAAACTCAAAACACATTAATAAGTATAGACCGACAACCAAGCACTACCCCCTTAATCCCGAGAGCAAACTTTATTTCTCGCTCTTTTTTTTTGGTGTTTTGACCAACAGCTGCCGGATATGAACCATGATAGGATTATCTGGTGGTAGTACGGGCGTGTGTAGAGGCAACATACACACATACACAGTCACACTCACACACCCATACTACAAATACACACATATGTACATACACATACACACACATTCACTCACACATACAGTCACTCACACACCCATACTACAAATACACACACATGTACATACACATACATACACACACCCATACACACACACAGTCACTCGCACACCCATACCACAAATACATACACATGTAAATACACATACACACACTCACACACACAGTCACTCACACACCCATACTACAAATACACACACACACACAGCCACTCACACACACACACTTACACACGTATATCCACGTACACACACTAAGGTAAGAACAACTGTGTAGACTTTCAACCTCATGGCTGCAAGTGAACGATAAACCTACAATTATGATTATTATTACACACACACACTCACTTTCACTCTCTCTCTCTCTCACTCTCATTGTCTCCCCCCCCCCCAGAGCAACACACTTAATGGGGGGTAAACAAGGGAGCTCCCACTGTTGAATTGTTTGCACTGTCTTCCTTGGCTAACATTTGCTGGGACATTTCTCAGTGTTTGGGTGTGTGTGTGTCTTTATCTCCTATATTATTAATTATTATCATTATTGTTGTTATCATCATTATTAATATTATTGTTGTTATTATTATCATTATTATTGTTATTATTATCATTATTATTGTTATTATCTGTAGTAGTTAAACACATTGGTTTCGATAGTTTGAAGCCTTACTATTTCTAGAGGGCCTTCCTAATCTGAATTAAATAGTCACAATATATTGAAAAAGACGTCACCGGTACTGTATGGTTTAATAAGATATTGTGTTTAATTATTCAGTCATTTTCGATTTATGTATTTTTTAGTCAACCCCCCCCCCCCCCCCCCCCCCCCCCCCCCCCCCCCCACCCCCCCCCCCCCCCCACACACACACACACCCCTAGACTTAGTTAAATGTCTCTGCAGTTCCCCTACACACTAAGAAACGTCCCCCAGACCCCCTTCAACCTACATATGTAAATTTTTCGGTAGAAATATGTTCCTATATTGCATGTTCGCTATTGCTCGCTCAGGAAATATAGACACCTTAATGGGTTGAAGCTCCCTATAATCGCTAAACTAACGCGGTGAAACGTCTTAAAATCTCCAAACTAATGGAGTAAAACAGGGAGGATGCAAATAGACCCACCCTACACCAAATAGGGCGAGAGGTAAATTTGTACATTTTTAGGTAGACAAATATCCCGGTTCCTCTTGAATTACAGGCTCGCTATCTCTAACCATGAAGCAAAATCGACACTTAAATGGCACGTAAGGTCTTAATATTGACAAAGAAATGGGGTGGAAGATTATAAATTCGTCAAACTGCTGGGGCGAATGGCTTAAGATCTAAAAACTAATGGAACTAAACATGAGGGAGAAGGGGGTCCAGCGTTGACTTGATAACGCTGTGGTGTTGTGTTGCGTTGACAGTACCAAGTTGTTGTGTGTATTGCAAGTGTTGAGTCCACTTAAGGGGAGATGGGTCGCTATTCTGTTTCCCTTTCTTCCTCGTGTTTAGCCCCATTAGTTTTCAGATTTTAAGACGTTCGGCCCATTAGTTTGGCAAGTTTAGTACCTTTCACCCCATTTCGTTGTCAATTTTAAGACTTTTCGTCCCATTTAGGTGTCGATTTTTTCCTAGCGAGCGAAAGCGAGCCTGTAAATCTAAGAGTAACCGGCCTTCGGCCGGAACATTTTTCTACCGAAAAATGTACAAATTTAACTTGAAGGGGGGTCTAGGGATTCTTTTTAAGCTTGATGAAGGTCTAGCGAGGAAACTAAACAAATATATAAATAAATGGACCCAAAAATATCCACTGTCCCCTTAACCCCTTTGAGGACCATGACGCATTTGACAGTGTATTCTGGCTAACATTAGACAATATTTGACAGTGTATTCTGACTATCATTAAACAATATTTGTATACAGCTTAGGAAGGATCTGTGGGAATGAAAACGGTCAATATGATCTCAATTAACTCTCTAATTTCCATACACCCTTCCTATGTATGTATGTATGTATGTTACTCAGTTACTTGTTCGTCAAGGGGAATCCACGCAATGCGAGCTAAACTCATTATTATCGCGCCTCCTTGTATGTATGTATGTATGTATGTATGTATGTATGTATGTATGTATGTATGTATGTATGTATGTATGTATGTGTATACTCAGGCACATACCCATTGCTGGGGGTGGCCGACACGAGATAGAGTAGGAGAATTATACAATTATACACCCTTCCTAATCTGAATAAAATCGTCTAATGATAGCCAAAATAAACTGTCATAACGCGTCATGATCCTCAAGGGGTGAATAGCGTTGTAGTGCTATTCTATAAGTGTGATATGGTTGTGTTACAAATGTCGGTGTGTGTGTGTGTGTGTGTTTCATCTCCCGGTGTTGTGTTGTGTTGTGGGCATGATGTGTTGTGTTGTGTTGCGGGGACCCTACTCTTAAATGTCGGTGTGTGTGTGTGTGTGTTTCATCTCCCGGTGTTGTGTTGTGTTGTGGGCATGATGTGTTGTGTTGTGTTGCGGGGACCCTACTCTTAACGGAAGCTGCGGGGAGATAACTTTGGCGGCCCCTTTGCGTTCTGTTTGACCTTTATTTCTAGCTCGAATTCTCGCTTTCTTTCTTTCTTTCTTTCCTTCGCTTTCTCTCTCTCTCTCTCTCTCTCTCTCTCTCTCTCTCTCTCTCTCTCTCTCTCTCTCTCTCTCTCTCTCTGCATATATGACACACATGCATGACATACCTGCTAGCCTTGGTTACCCAGAAGTGATTTACATAGCTTGACATAAATACATTGACCAAACAGACCTTACGATCCCAGCGAGGTGGTCAGGACTTAATTCTAGTAGAGATAGCTAACCCGAGAGTAAGGGACAGTGGAAGGAAAGGATAGCTAAGAAACACCCCATTCTACTTCATCTTTATCACCATTATCTTTCAGATTTTAGTACGTTCGGCCCATTAGTTTGGAGATTTTAAGACTTTTCACCCCATGTCTTTGCCAATATTAAGACTTTTCGTGTCATTTAGGTTTCGACTTTTTCCTGGCGAATGATAGCAAGTCTGTAATTTAGGAGAAACCGGCCTTTGACTGGGAAATTTTTCTATCGATAAATGTACAAATTTATCTAGGGGTGCTTTATTTAGCTTGATGGAGGTCTAGGGAGAAAACGAAATAAATTAGAAAAATACATAAATGAAAGACTGAGAGTGAGTGAAGGTGAGAGTGAAAGAGAGAATAAGTAATAGTAAGAGTGATAGTAAGAGAGAGGATAGTGAGAGAGGTCAGCAGCAACAACACTATATAATGAGAGAGAGAGTGAGAGTGAGAGTGAGAGTAAAGAGAGAGAGAGTAAGAGTGATAGTAAGAGAGAGGATAGTGAGAGAGGTCAGCAACAACAACACTATATAATGAGAGAGAGAGGTAGAGTGAGAGTGAGAGTAAAGAGAGAGAGTAAGAGTGATAGTAAGAGAGAGGATAGTGAGAGAGGTCAGCAACAACAACACTATATAATGAGAGAGAGAGAGAGAGAGTGAGAGTGAGAGTAAAGAGAGAGAGTAAGAGTGATAGTAAGAGAGAGGGTAGTGAGAGAGGTCAGCAACAACAACACTACCATGGTAAGAGCCACCACCACCACCACCACCACCACCACCAGCCTGATAAGATAATGAGCTACGGTGTATACATGTGGCGGGGTCCAAAGTGGCATCCAGCTTAAGGGAAGGTTTTTAGTGTGTTTCCTAGACTTCCATCAAGCTTGAAATTACACCCCCTTGACCCCCTTTCAAGTCAAATCTGTACATTTTTCGGTAGAAAAATGTCCCGGCCGAAGGCCTGTTCCTTTTATGTTACAGGCTCGCTATCGCTCGCCAGGAAAAAATTGACACCTAAATGGGACGACAGGTCTTAAAAGTGACATAAATGGGGTGAAAGTTCTTAAAATCGCCAAACTAATGGGGCGAACGTCTTAAAATCTCAAAAGCAATGGGACTAAACATGAGGGAGAAAGGGGTCAAGAAAAAAATCCCTCAAGTGGAAATCCCCCCTTAACCCGAGATGGGTTAATGTTTTGTTGGATTATTAAATAATCGAACAAAAAAGTAACCCATCTCCCGTAAACAAAAAGTAACCCATCTCCCGTAAACAAAAAGTAACCCATCTCCCGTAAACAAAAAGTAACCCATCTCCCGTAAACAAAAAGTAACCCATCTCCCGTAAACAAAAAGTAACCCACCTCCCGTAAACAAAAAGTAACCCATCTCCCGTAAACAAAAAGTAACCCATCTCCCGTAAACAAAAAGTAACCCATCTCCCGTAAACAAAAAGTAACCCATCTCCCGTAAACAAAAAGTAACCCATCTCCCGTAAACAAAAAGTAACCCATCTCCCGTAAACAAAAAGTAACCCATCTCCCGTAAACAAAAAGTAACCCATCTCCCGTAAACAAAAAGTAACCCATCTCCCGTAAACAAAAAGTAACCCATCTCCCGTAAACAAAAAGTAACCCATCTCCCGTAAACAAAAAGTAACCCATCTCCCGTAAACAAAAAGTAACCCATCTCCCGTAAACAAAAGTAACCCATCTCCCGTAAACAAAAAGTAACCCATCTCCCGTAAACAAAAAGTAACCCATCTCCCGTAAACAAAAGTAACCCATCTCCCGTAAACAAAAAGTAACCCATCTCCCGTAAACAAAAAGTAACCCATCTCCCGTAAACAAAAAGTAACCCATCTCCCGTAAACAAAAAGTAACCCATCTCCCGTAAACAAAAAGTAACCCACCTCCCGTAAACAAAAAGTAACCCATCTCCCGTAAACAAAAAGTAACCCATCTCCCGTAAACAAAAATAATAAATATATGAAATAATCTTTATTTCATATATTTATTAATTATTTCACATATTTATTAATTATTTCATATATTTATTAATTATTTCATATATTTATTAATTATTTCATATATTTATTAATTATTTCATATATTTATTAATTATTTCATATATTTATTAATTATTTCATATATTTTTTTTTTTCATATATTTATTTATTATTTCATATATTTATTAATTATTTCATATATTTATTAATTATTTCATATATTTATTAATTATTTCATATATTTATTAATTATTTCACATATTTATTAATTATTTCACATATTTATTAATTATTTCATATATTTATTAATTATTTCATATATTTATTAATTATTTCATATATTTATTAATTATTTCATATATTTATTAATTATTTCATATATTTATTAATTATTTCATATATTTATTAATTATTTCATATATTTATTAATTATTTCATATATTTATTAATTTTTTAGTTTCATCCCAAGTTCTCCATCAAACTTTAAAAAAAAAACCGCCCGTTAGATCCCCATTCTAGAAGGGGGTCTAGAGAAACAACCCGTTTTCCCTTAATCTGATAATACTGCTGAATACTTCGGAATTGTAATGCAAAATTCAGGATTATGTGCTCAGTGTGTGTGTGTGTGTGTATGCTTGTGTATGTGAATGACTATACATAATTAGTATACATAATTACTAATATTTAGATGCTTATGTTCTGGGTGTGGTGTCCCGAGTTCGAATCCCGGGAGGACCATATGCTTTCATTAGTTTATTCAAGTACATTAGGGTTTGTAATTGATGATTAATGTTAAGAAAGGGGTGTTAATTATTACTATAAATTATAAACTATAACATACATTATATACTCGTGTTTGTATTTTGTTTATTTGAAGGGTACGTTAGTGAATGTAAAATATTAATGAATGTTAATGAATGGCCACCCCCAAGAAAAGAAAAACAAATAATAAAATAAAATTGAATAGATTTTTTTTTTTTTTTTTTTTTGTGGAAAAGTGGGATTGTGGGATTTGGATTGGCCTGAGCATATAGATAGATGTATACTGTACACAATCGTCTAATGATAGCCAGAATAAGCTGTCAAACTGCGTCACAATCTTCGAAGGGTTAAAGTTATATATGATTCCAGTCTGCTAATATCATCTACCATTATGTCTAGGGACCTTGGTCTCTGAGTCTTCTCCTGGGTGACCTAAATATGTGTGAATTTGTGTTTTGTTTTTGTGTATTCATTGTTTTCTGTTGTTTTGTGTTGTCCCAATTCGGGCTCTGTCTTGTGAAATGTCTTGACAAATGGGGAATGGGTCTCAGTACATACACACATACATACACATGGCTAGTTGCCGATAATAAGGCAAAATTGCCCTGAAATAATGCGATAACAAACTTGCTTAATAAATGCCCGAAAAAGAGCTCGTGACGTTGCCTTAAGGGGGGACGAGCGTATTTATTTCCTCATGTATGTATCCTTTTAGCTTTTTCTTTATTGCCTCCCTAGACTTCCATCAAACTTTAAAAAAACGCCCCAAAGATCCTCCTTCAAGATAATTTTGCACATTTTTCGATAGAAAAATGTCGTGGCCGATGCCAGTTTCTCTTAAATTACAGGCTCGCTATCGCTCGCCAGGAAAAAAAATCGATACCTAAATGACACGACAAGTCTTAATATTGACAATGAAATAGGTCGAATGTCTTAATAAATCGCCAAACTAATGGGCCGAACGTCATAAAATGTGACCACTAATGGGGCTAAACACGAGGAAGAAGGGGGACCAGAAAAACGCCCCACCTCCCCTCAAGACCCAAACGCGCGTCAACAAATATAGCCCTGGGTGAGAGTGAGAGTAAAGCCGGTATCACACGAGCGCTTTTTCCCTCAACCTTTTTCCTCAACACTGGTCTGGCAGCTTAGGAGGCTAACATTTAAAATATTTCGGTGACCTAAGTTCATCTATCGTCAGTCTAGTTTCCCATCCCAGTGCAAAATATTCCAGTAATGTTGCCAGAAAAATGTTGATCATCGAATGTTGATCATCGAATGTTGACTATAAAATGTTGATCATCGAATGTTGACTATAAAATGTTGATCATCGAATGTTGACTATAAAATGTTGATCATCGAATGTTGACTATACAATCTGCCAGACATTAACATTAACCTCTATAACTCACAAACGACTAAGAGTAAACAAGCTAACATTTCTACCATCTGGCATGGGAATAGGTGTGGAAATGTACAGCCCATTTGCTCCAGCCCCTTTTGAGTTACAGAGGTTATAAGGGTTCAGGATTTCTGGCCTACCTATTTGGAACAGGGTATAGCCGGAAGAAATGGACGCCCCAGTGTTGCCAATATAGCTAATTTCCCGCTAGATCTAAAGCTATTTACGTCGATCTAGAGGCAAATTCTTACATCTAGCGGCA
This sequence comes from Paralithodes platypus, assembly GCA_032716605.1. Lineage (NCBI taxonomy): Eukaryota > Metazoa > Arthropoda > Malacostraca > Decapoda > Lithodidae > Paralithodes > Paralithodes platypus. The sequence goes on along the minus strand of CM064521.1, from coordinate 58,401,829 downwards.
TGAATTCTAGCGATAATTCGTACACCTAGCGGCATGAATTCAAGCGATACTTGTTACATCTAGCGGTATGAATTCTAGCGATATTCTGGAGATTCGAGCCGTTTTAGAGCGATATTCTAGAGATTGTGGCATTATTCTAGCGATTTTCAGCATATATTTACTATCTAGCGAACACGAGTTGGTAACCCTGAGTGGAGGCCCAGCAACACTGTTATCTGGTCCCGGTGATAAAGACATACTGGATAGCACTCTGATAACACACTCTATAACACTCTGATAACACTCTGATAACACACAATATCCACCCAGCATCTCTCAACCCGGTATCACATGAGCGCTTTTTCCCCTCAACATTTATCCTCAACACTGGTCTGGCAGCTTATGATTTCAACTTTTACAATATTTCGGTTACCTAAATTCATCTATCATCAGTCTAGTTTCCGATACCAGTGCAAAATACTCCAGAAAGTTTGCCAGAAAAATGTTGATGACCGAATGTTGACTATGAAAGCTCTCGTGTGATACCGGCTTTATCTCACCGACCCGTGGCTTACTTAGCAACCCAAAGTAGTGCATCACAACAGTGAGCCCTTGTTTCGGTGTGTTGTGTTCGGGAAAAAGAAAAAGAAAAAAGAATAGGAAAAGTGGAGATTGGGCCTGAGTTTATAGATAGATAGATAGATAGATAGATAGTGTTCGGGAATGAGTGTACAGTCTGCCAAATAAGTCATGTTCGGCACCAAGCATATTTGGATCAATAATTCTATCTAACCTCTGTAACTAAAAAAACGACTAGAGTAATCGAGCTATTATTTCTACCATTTGGGAAGAGTCAGTCAAGGAATAGATGTAGAAATTTACAACCAATTTGCTCTAGCCCTTTTTGAGTTACAGAGGAATAGAGGTCATGATTTATCGCCTACTTACAGCGAATAGACTATAGTTAAAGTATATAAAGCAAGTATAAAGTACTGTATGCATTATTATAAAGTAGGTAAACATTGCGCACATTACAAATATACCTGACGTAAGGGGGTAGTGCTTGGTTTTTGGCCCATTTATGCATTTATTCATCTATGTTTTAGTTTCCTCGCTAGACCTCCATCACTCTTAGAAAAACAAACCCTAGATCGCCTTTCAAAATATATGTGTGCATTTTTCGGTGAAAAATGCCGGTTCTCTTAAAATTACAGGCTCGCTGTCGCTAGCCAGGAAAAAATCGACACCTAAATGACACGAAAAGTCTTAAAATTGACAAATAATTTGGGCGAAAGGAGTTATAATCGCCAAACTATTGGGTCGAACGACTTAGAATAACAAAACTAACGAGGGAGAAGGGGGTCCAGAAAACCAGCCACTAACTAGCCCCATAAAAGTAGTTTTGAAACTAACAAAATGAAACAATAACAGGAGAGAAATGTTCTGTATGTAGCCCAAGTGTTTCTATGTTCTTACTTTCGTGCTATTATTGGGAGTCAATTTTCAAGGGGACGTATGTCGTTTTTCTACACCTCCTTCTCCCTCATAGTTAGCCCCATTAGTTGTGACATTTCAGGAAATTCGTCCCATATAACCTAGGATATCACATACAGAACTTACACGTTCTAACCATTACACCATCAAGACAGTTATAAGTACAGCACATGATCATGATTGATATAAATATATTAATCTAATCATGTACTGTATTTAGAAACAAAATAATATAATACAAAGATAATAAGATCAATGGGAAATATTATGTAGCTTTTGTATAACTCTCTCAGTGTCAAGACATTTCGCTACCTTTCTTAGAGCCATGTTTGCCGAACTAAACCTAACCTTGATCAATTGACCACTTGCGAGTTTCTGGCTATAAGGAAGTTGAAGCTTTAAAAATAGGTTTTTAGCCGAAATACGAGCAAATATATGACTGTAGTACACGCATAAATACACTAATTCCATATTAACATAATTTCCCTTTATCAAAAACCCATTATTCCTGACAAATATCAATGTCTATACACCTTGAACTTCCTTATAGACCGAAACTCGCAAGTGGCTAATTGGGCTGTAAATGTCCACACCTATTCCCTGGCTGACCCTTCCCAGACTGTAGAAATATTAGCACGATTACTCTAGTCGTTTGTGAGTTATAGAGGTTAATGTTCAAGAGGTTTGGCCTACTTATTTGGAACAGTGTATAGTGCATCATGGTTCTCTGGTTGCTATGGGGATAAGTAGGGAGATAGTTAGGCGAGTGTACTGTATAATTGATAGGGTGATTTGTAGTTACGTAGAAAAAGGGAGTCGAATTGGTGATATGCTATTTTTAGATAATGTCATGATAAATACCTCTCTCCCCACATATATTTTTAGAGCTGTCTCATAAGATGTAAATACACTATACTCTGAATATAAGGTGTAAACACACTATACTCTGAATATAAGGTGTAAACACACTATACTCTGAATATAAGATGTAAACACACTATACTCTCAATATAAGATGTAAACACACTATACTCTGAATATAAGATGTAAACACACTATATATACTCTGAATATAAGATGTAAACACACTATACTCTCAATATAAGATGTAAACACACTATACTCTGAATATAAGATGTAAACACTATACTCTGCATATAAGATGTAAACACACTATACTCTGAATACAAGATGACACACTATACTCTGAATATAAGATGTAAACACACTATACTCTGAATATAAGATGTAAACACACTATACTCTGAATATAAGATGTAAACACACTATACTCTGAATACAAGATGTAAACACACTATACTCTGAATATAAGATGTAAACACACTATACTCTGAATATAAGATGTAAACACTATACTCTGAATAAAAGATGTAAACACACTATACTCTGAATATAAGATGTAAACACACTATACTCTGAATATAAGATGTAAACACACTATACTCTGAATATAAGGTGTAAACACACTATACTCTGAATATAAGATGTAAACACACTATACTCTGAATATAAGATGTAAACACACTATACTCTCAATATAAGATGTAAACACACTATACTCTGAATATACTCTGAATATAAGATGTAAACACACTATACTCTGAATATAAGATGTAAACACACTATACTCTGAATATAAGATGTAAACACACTATACTCTGAATATAAGATGTAAACACACTATACTCTGAATATAAGATGTAAACACACTATACTCTGAATATAAGATGTAAACACACTATACGCTGAATATAAACACATTATGAGGGAGGAGCACTATAGTGACAACGTTTCGCAGATAGCTTCTTCAGGTCACTGCGAAACGTTGTCAATAAAGTTTTCCTCCTCATATGGTGTCAATAAAGTGTTCCTCCTCATATGGTGTCAATAAAGTTTTCCTCCTCATATGGTGTCAATAAAGTTTTCCTCCTCATATGGTGTCAATAAAGTTTTCCTCCTCATATGGTGTCAATAAAGTTTTCCTCCTCATATGGTGTCAATAAAGTGTTCCTCCTCATATGGTGTCAATAAAGTGTTCCTCCTCATATGGTGTCAATAAAGTGTTCCTCCTCATATGGTGTCAATAAAGTGTTCCTCCTCATATGGTGTTTATATTCATTCTATCAACTTTTCAAAGCTAACTTAGGGCCATTTTATTAAACCATGGTAAGAGCTTTCCCTACGACCTTTCCCGACCAGATTGACCCTTATCGCTTATCTGTAAAAGGGTCAACCTGGTCGGGAAAGGTCGTAGGGAAAGCCCTTACCATGGTTTAATAAAATGGCACTTAATATACTATAGTCTTCTTGTCTTTACCACACAGAAAATACAATCTCTTACCTGCTGATTCCTCGATACCTAATGGAGGAATATGATAATACTAAATCTCTGCATCTTATGAATGCAGTATATTCGGGCTATCATTAGACGATTCATCTAGAATAATCGAGCCAATATTTCTACCAATTGGGAAGAGTTCACCAGGGAATAGGTGTGGAGATTTACAGCCCATTTGTTCTACCCATTTTTGAGTTACAGAGGTTAGGAGTCATGTGTATTGGCCTACTAATAATGAATGGACTATAATAAAAAACAAAAAAAACAAAAACAAAAACACAAAAAAAACACACACACACACGGGACAATACGAGCCTATAAACTCAAATCCTGTATACTACATTTAGGTGAGTACAATTAGGTGAGTACACACAGACACACACACATACAGGAAAATATATACAAATTCCGTATGTACATATGGATAAAAAGAGATAAAGAATCTGATAATTAGATAAAAACGATAGTGATGTAATTATAACCTGAGTACATAATCAGAATACAGTTACAGCTTCATATCAAGTTACTAGAGCGGGCCTTGTTCGATATTGTAATCACTGTGTAATCTTGAGGCGGGAGGGGGCCTTTTTCTGGCTCCCCTTCTCCTTCATGTTTAGCCCCATTATTTTTTCAGATTTTAAGATTTTCGGACCATTAGTTTGGCTATTATAAGACCTTTCGTCCCATTTCTTTATCATTATTCACACTTTTCGTGTCATTTAGGTGTCGATGTTTTCCTGGCGAGCGATAGCAAGCCTGTAATTAATGAGGGACTGGCCTTCTGCCAGGACAATGTTCTACCGAAAAATGTACAAATATATTAAGAAGGAGGGTCTTGAGGATTTTTATTTTGTTTAGTTTGATGGAAGTCTATGGAGGAAACAATATATATATATATATATATATATATATATATATATATATATATATATATATATATAGAAAGAGAGAGAGAGAGAGAGAGAGAGAGAGAGAGATTTTGTTGTTTATGTGTTTATGAATAGTTTAACCAGACCACTGAGTTACAACATGTAACTCTCAAAGGGCTGGCCTGAGCAAAAGCCAAGGATAACAAACTAAAAACAATTGACCAAACTTATACCGTTCCCCCTTAATGATTAGGGTCCGACAGCTCACCCGTTCATTATCTTAGTAACAAAGTGGGTTGGGTGGGGGGGGGGGGGGGGTCGTGACGAATACTGGTTGCCCTCTATCAATTAACCCCTTCTGTACGGTCGCGCTAATCAGTCATGTCCCAGCTGTCATTACGTTTGGCTTGCTCTGTGCTGTATTAATGTCTGTCAGATGTTGTATAGGGTGGGTAAGTGTAGGAGTTTTGTTGTATATTTCACTCGATATGAAGAAATGAAACTTAGATATTGCTGATACCAATTATTGATCATAACATAGTTGGTGACGAGACATCACTTATTAGCGCGACTGTACTAGCGGTATCCTTTTGATTTCATTCTGGCTACTACCAATCGATTTTATTCAGCTTAGGAAGGACGTCGACCAAACAAAAGGCTACCGACTACCTCAATTAATCCTTATAGCTATCATTGTGTCCTTTCTAAGCTGCATAAAATCATCTAAATAAAGCGAAAATACAATTTATCACTTCCTGGGGGGGGGGGGGGGGAGAGTTTTGCTTCTCTTAAAACCCCCTTAGTATGCATGCCAAGTATGGGCTCTCCATCTTGAAAACTGAGGGAGAGGGGGCTTAAAACCTATTCTGGCACCCCCTTGGTATGCATGCCAAGTATGGGCTCTCCATCTTGAAAACTGAGGGAGATATGGGGGGGGGGGGGATCTTAAATATATGGGAAGGACATATTCTGGTTGAGTGAATGATAAGTGTGGAGGCAACTGCTTAATTTATAGACCTTATTACACTCAAACCTTTCACCTTGATGGACGATATGAATGAAATTAAGGGAGCCCACCTCGCTTTTTTTTATCTTTCTCTCCTTCTCTCTTTGGGTTGTATCTATTCGGCTCCATTCAGCCTACTGTTTTAAGACGTTTACCCCCATTTATGTGTCAATATTTCCTAGCGGTAGCGAGCCAGCATGTATTTATTTTTGTTTTGACAGCAAGCTAAATTTGTACATTTTTCAATAGAAAAATTTCTCCGGCGAAACCGGAGTTCTCCATACAATACTGGCTCGCTATCGCTCGCCAGGAAGAAATCGACACCAGGATGGGGATAAACGTCTTAAAACAGTTGGCTGAATGGGGCCGAATGGATACAAGCCAGGGAAAGAGAGAAAAGTAGAAAGATAAAAAAACAGGTGACCCCCCTTAAGCGTTTAATCGAAGGACACCGAATTATATAAATTATATATCTATTGTTTATTAATTTCACCACACCACCAAACACCTCCAATGAAATTAATAAAAGCATATATGAGATCCACCGGGATAAGTGATTTTTCACAAATTAACACTCAGCAAGGGACTGGGGTTCTCGAAAATGGGCTCCAGTCCTGACAATATTCTTGACTTACAGTGTGCTGGCTTAATAATCTAATAGGTTTGATAGCCTCTGAAATCCTATTTTAACTAACTAACACTAGTTCCATATTGTGTGTGTGTGTGTATGTGTGTGTGTGTGATTGTACTTACTCTAGTTGTACTTACTCTAGTTGTGTGTGTGCGATTGTGTGTCTGTGAGTGTGTGTGTGTGTTGTGTGTGTGTGCGTGTGTGTTGTGTATGTGTGTGGTGTGTGCGTGTGTGTGTGTGTGTCATTTTTGTTCTGTTAATGGGAAAGTGAACGCCCTTGCCATGCATCTGTTTAAGAATACGGTCCTGTTATCAGTAATGTACCCAGTGGCTACCTCCTGCTGCCGGCCGCGTTCTCTGTCAGTTATTGTGTATTGTGTTTCGCTATACCCTGCCCTGCCATACACTTCCATCATAATAGGCGCGGTCACGAACGCCACATAACCGATATTCGTGGGTCAGATTCGCGTGTTTGATGTCTAGATATGGACCACAATGATCGTCAATAATGTTGCCAAGGTCCAGCAGTGTCCTATATTTTAGCTTGATAGAGGTCTAGGGAGCAAACTTCGCCCCCCCCCCCCCTCCTTCTCCTTGTACAGTCGGCCTAATAAGTGATGTCTCGGAACCAATTATGTTTTGATCAATAATTGGTATCAGCAATATTTACACATGATTTTTTCTTTTTGAGTGACATATACAACCATGTTCCTACACTTATCCACCCTGTTCAACATCTGACAGACATTAATACAGCACAGAGCGAGCCAAACTGACTGACACCCGAGACATGACTTATTAGCGCCACCGTACTTACAAACAAAATGATGATTCAGAATTAGGTGTCGTGTATTCAGAAGTGATGGTAATACAGTGTTCGTACAGTTTCAACTTTATCCCCATTGATTTTCACTGAAGGCAAATAATGTCAGCCTTTAGTATAGTGCGTGTTACCTTTATCCAACATCCGGTGTTGCTAGGACAGGTGAGATGGTGTTCAGTGAGTGATTAACCTGCCACTGTGACGGTCTGGGTGTCTCTTCTGGCATGCTGGCCAGTTACAGGTAATGCATATAGAAAATATAATGGGAAGGAATAGTATCCGGACGTATACGGTCGTCATGTTTACATAGGTCGATCGTGTGTGGTTAAGTTCCCGTCTATTTTGATGGCTATATCTCTGTTATTTGCCCCCTGCTGGCAATATATATGATGATGACAATAAGTCATGGGGGAGGTGAGGGGGGCTTTGCCATTCAGTCAAATTAGACGATATGATCGCAAGAGTCCGCGTAGTGTAAACAAGGCGGGCAGTACCCCCGAATACTACATCCTTGCCAATCTAACCTCAAGAGTAACAAATATCGAAATGTGCTCGTAATATTGTGCAGCGATTCTTTAGCTTAGGTTGACGTCCAGTAATAGATCATGTCAAGTGAAAAGGAAGAGTCGTTGTGTTCGTGCAATATAACAGAAGTGAAGTTGGTGTGCGATATATGTGTGTGTGGTTCTAGTGTGTGATGTGCCCCGGAGTTTATGTTGGTGCCACAAGTCTCCTCAATCTACCCGGTGAGTTGTTTAAGATAACGAGCCTAATTATTAGTGTTCTATGTTGGATTATTAATATATTCTATAGACGAGATACATTACTATAGGCACACGGAACTATGAACACCTTTATTCTGCTAAGGCAATGTTAGATACGGTATGCAGTTAACACGGAGGCATGGTCAACTAACACAGTACACTCCAAGACACTAATACGGGCCCAATACGAACCCTCGAACTACGAAAACAACCTCCGAAATGTAAATATTAGTTAAACAAATAATCAGAAGATACATTTTAGTACGGGATAGTCCATGATTCACGAAGGGACTGGGGTTCTCGAAAAGGGGCTCCAGTCCTGCAAATGTACAGTCGGATACCATAGTCTCTAGCCCACTCATCAATATTCCTGGACTTCACCTATTTCTAATTATGAAAGTATATCCCTGGAAACCAATTTAAATTCAAGTTATCTGTCAATATTAAGTATAAATATACAAAAAGTATGTATTTTTGTATATTTCTATTTTGATATTGACAGATAACTTGAATTTAAAGGCGATAATATGGTAGGATGGTGACTGATAACTACCGTGTTTGATGGAGGAGCAATAATGGCTTGGTGGTTCTCACAGGTAAGCCACGGTAGCTTGTCCGTTTCTTAGTCATTAATGTGTGACTTTAACCTCATGACACAGGGACAAGTGGTTTATTTCTACACTTTTGGCAATGCACTATATAGACGAAAATTAGGGCACGGTGTGAAAAAAGCTGTGTCAAAATATCATACTGATCCAACTGTTTGTTAATAAGTTATTCCCGAAAAAACGATGTAACACGGCCTCTGAAACTCATAGTAGATCACTCGCAATAGAAAACAAAACAAAACATTTAAAGACAATTTGTCTAAATATTTTATATGTATAGGATTATTGAAGTAGTTTAGAGCCTGGTAAAACGAACGAGTTGTCGATCTATTTAACTCGAATGGAGAGTCGAGATAACACGGTACCAAATCGTTTGCTTCGAACCAAAGACTATCAGAGGATGATAGGAGAGTTACCCCTAACATAACACTATATAATTATGATCTACCAAACACTCCACCTATTGTTCCTCCACAGTACTAAATATATATATGAGAAATGAAATGTGCTTTTAGAAAGTGTATTATACGTGGATTATGATTACTATAAACCATCCCTGCAGTGAAACAATGCAATACGTGCAAAGTAAAGATATGCATATATTTTAGAGAAAAGCATTGGAGAGCAATTTCCTTAAGTCGTCATACAGCTCATATTAAAGGACACTACATCAGCGCTATTAGAAGCAATTCCTTAAGTCGTCATACAGCTCATATTAAAGGACACTACATCAGCGCTATTAGAAGCAATTCCTTAAGTCGTCATACAGCTCATATTAAAGGACACTACATCAGCGCTATTAGAAGCAATGTATTACGGAAAACAGGGACCAATAGACTCGCCATATTTTTAAAATTACAGTATAGTCCGGATGGAGGAATTTCGTTATCGACAACTTGAAAAAGCCCGATTTCACCGAAAACTTACCAACAATAATCAGTCCCGACCGCAAACAAAGCTGTTTTCAAGGAATCTGTTCATGAAGAAGTAGACTGATCTCCGGTATCAGAAGCAGACTTAATAAATGTATAAGTATGTATGAAGAAAATCCGCGCAAAGAGACTATAAGAAAACTAATACACCGCTGACTAAACCATTTCTCGGTAAACACCCTGCAAGCAAGGCAATCCACACAAACAAAGCTGCAGGCAAAAAGGGACGATACGCAAGCATACAAGCCACCCCAAAAAGGGACGATACGCAAGCATACAAGCCACCCTAAAATGCCACATATATCCGCCCAATATCCTGGGAAATAAGAGGGAGATCCGTTGTTTGTCGTGTGTGTAGTATGCGAGTTTAGGCAAGTTACCCTTCGTTTGTTGTGTTGCGCTCCAGAGAATGTGGGTAAGAGGTTGTGTGTGGGGGTCGGTACCTAGTGGGGGATGGGGAGGAGGGGAGGCATGGCTGGTCTGGTCTACTACCTTGGGACCTGTTGCTTGCTGCCAGGGGAGATGGGGAGGAGAGGGATTAGGGAGAAGAGGGATTGGAGAGAAGGGGAGGAGAGGGAATGGGGAGAAGAGGCTTGGAGAGAAGGGGAGGAGAGGGATTGTGAAGATGTGGAGGAGAGGAATTGTGAAGATGTGGAGGAGAGGAATTAGGGAGAATGGGAGGAGAGATACGGGCGTTGAGAGGGATTGTGAAGATGGGGAGGAGAGGGATTGTGAGGATTGGGATGAGAGGGATTGGGGAGAATGGGAGGAGAGAGACGGGGGAGGAGTGGAATTGGGGAGGTGAGGGATTGGAGAGAAGGGGAGGAGAGGGATTAGAGAGAAGGGGAGGAGAGGAATTTGGGAGATGGGGAGGAGAGGGATTGAGGTTAATGGGAAGGGAGCAAAACTAACAAAGAGGGTTTGGTGAGAAAGGGAGGAGAGGAATTGGGGAGATGGGGAGGGGGGATAGGGGAGGAGAGGGATTGGAGAGAAGAGGAGTGGGATTGGAGAGAAGGGGAGGAGTGGGAGTGGAGTGGAATTGGGGAGAATTGGAGGAGAGGGATTGGAGAGAAGGGGAGGAGAGACACTGGAGAGTGGAGTGTGATTGGAGAGAAGGGGAGGAAAGGGATTGGGAGAATGGGAGGAGTGGGACTGGGGATGAGAGGGAGAATGGGAGGAGTGGGACTGGGGATGAGAGGGATTGGGGAGAATGGGAGGAGTGGGACTGGGGATGAGAGGGAGAATGGGAGGAGTGGGACTGGGGATGAGAGGGAGAATGGGAGGAGTGGGACTGGGGATGAGAGGGAGAATGGGAGGAGTGGGACTGGGGATGAGAGGGAGAATGGGAGGAGTGGGACTGGGGATGAGAGGGAGAATGGGAGGAGTGGGACTGGGGATGAGAGGGAGAATGGGAGGAGTGGGACTGGGGATGAGAGGGATTGGGGAGAATGGGAGGAGTGGGACTGGGGATGAGAGGGAGAATGGGAGGAGTGGGACTGGGGATGAGAGGGAGAATGGGAGGAGTGGGACTGGGGATGAGAGGGAGAATGGGAGGAGTGGGACTGGGGATGAGAGGGAGAATGGGAGGAGTGGGACTGGGGATGAGAGGGAGAATGGGAGGAGTGGGACTGGGGATGAGAGGGAGAATGGGAGGAGTGGGACTGGGGATGAGAGGGAGAATGGGAGGAGTGGGACTGGGGATGAGAGGGAGAATGGGAGGAGTGGGACTGGGGATGAGAGGGAGAATGGGAGGAGTGGGACTGGGGATGAGAGGGATTGGGAGAATGGGAGGAGTGGGACTGGGGATGAGAGGGAGAATGGGAGGAGTGGGACTGGGGATGAGAGGGAGAATGGGAGGAGTGGGACTGGGGATGAGAGGGAGAATGGGAGGAGTGGGACTGGGGATGAGAGGGAGAATGGGAGGAGTGGGACTGGGGATGAGAGGGAGAATGGGAGGAGTGGGACTGGGGATGAGAGGGAGAATGGGAGGAGTGGGACTGGGGATGAGAGGGAGAATGGGAGGAGTGGGACTGGGGATGAGAGGGAGAATGGGAGGAGTGGGACTGGGGATGAGAGAGGGAGAATGGGAGGAGTGGGACTGGGGATGAGAGGGATTGGGGAGAATGGGAGGAGTGGGACTGGGGATGAGAGGGAGAATGGGAGGAGTGGGACTGGGGATGAGAGGGAGAATGGGAGGAGTGGGACTGGGGATGAGAGGGAGAATGGGAGGAGTGGGACTGGGGATGAGAGGGAGAATGGGAGGAGTGGGACTGGGGATGAGAGGGATTGGGGAGAATGGGAGGAGTGGGACTGGGGATGAGAGGGAGAATGGGAGGAGTGGGACTGGGGATGAGAGGGAGAATGGGAGGAGTGGGACTGGGGATGAGAGGGATTGGGGAGAATGGGAGGAGTGGGACTGGGGATGAGAGGGAGAATGGGAGGAGTGGGACTGGGGATGAGAGGGAGAATGGGAGGAGTGGGACTGGGGATGAGAGGGAGAATGGGAGGAGTGGGACTGGGGATGAGAGGGAGAATGGGAGGAGTGGGACTGGGGATGAGAGGGAGAATGGGAGGAGTGGGACTGGGGATGAGAGGGAGAATGGGAGGAGTGGGACTGGGGATGAGAGGGAGAATGGGAGGAGTGGGACTGGGGATGAGAGGGAGAATGGGAGGAGTGGGACTGGGGATGAGAGGGAGAATGGGAGGAGTGGGACTGGGGATGAGAGGGAGAATGGGAGGAGTGGGACTGGGGATGAGAGGGAGAATGGGAGGAGTGGGACTGGGGATGAGAGGGAGAATGGGAGGAGTGGGACTGGGGATGAGAGGGATGGGGAGAATGGGAGGAGTGGGACTGGGGATGAGAGGGAGAATGGGAGGAGTGGGACTGGGGATGAGAGGGAGAATGGGAGGAGTGGGACTGGGGATGAGAGGGATTGGGGAGAATGGGAGGAGTGGGACTGGGGATGAGAGGGAGAATGGGAGGAGTGGGACTGGGGATGAGAGGGAGAATGGGAGGAGTGGGACTGGGGATGAGAGGGAGAATGGGAGGAGTGGGACTGGGGATGAGAGGGATTGGGGAGAATGGGAGGAGTGGGACTGGGGATGAGAGGGAGAATGGGAGGAGTGGGACTGGGGATGAGAGGGAGAATGGGAGGAGTGGGACTGGGGATGAGAGGGAGAATGGGAGGAGTGGGACTGGGGATGAGAGGGATTGGGGAGAATGGGAGGAGTGGGACTGGGGATGAGAGGGAGAATGGGAGGAGTGGGACTGGGGATGAGAGGGATTGGGGAGAATGGGAGGAGTGGGACGGGATGAGAGGGATTGGGGAGAATGGGAGGAGAGACATTGGAGTATAATATGAATGGCAAAACGGCAATTGTAAGTAAATTAGCAAAACAGACAAAACGCAGTAACATAATATTCATAGACAAAATGTAAATATTATGATACAATAAAGATAAAAGGCCATACAAGATATAGCGAGGAAAATATTTAAATAAGAGATTAATGGAGAAAACATAAAGTGGACCTATGGCAAATATATAGATGTTTAGTTTATATAAATACAAGGGGATATGCAGACATTGACAGCGAGATGCTTCGGTGTGACATCTTTATTATTCAAACTTTATTACAAACCACAACACTCGGGGAAATATTGTTGTTGAAAGGATGTCTATTTGTGAGTGTAAGTGTGCGTATATTTGAGTGCGAATAGTTGTCTTTGTGAACGTTTTGAGAGAGAGAGAGAGAGAGAGAGAGAGAGAGAGAGAGAGAGAGAGAGAGAGAGAGAGAGAGAGAGAGAATTACACTAGAGGGATGAATGGGTGTCAATCTACAAGGCAGGGCTATGAGGTGACGCTTGGAGAGTCGAGGAGGGCAAAGCAGGAAAGTACAGGAATGAAGAAAATGAGGCGATAAATCAATAGTGAGGAAATTAACTTTAATTAACCCTTTCAAGCTCCAATACGCGTTTCTGTTCTGTTTCTGGCTACTAATAAACGATTGTATTCAGATTAGTAACGGTATATGGAAGTCAAATGGTTGATTGAGATAGTATTTACCCTTTTAATACCCACAGATACTTCCTAAGCTGCATACAATCGTCTAATGATAGCCAAAATAAACTGTTAAAACGCGTCAGAGCTTCAAAGGGTTAAGAAAACATAGCTTATATAGAAAAAGTATACAGTTTGGGGTAAATATCTGTGTTTCAGTACTCTAATGGAGATTAATTGAAAAGGGGCTGTCAAAGTCAACATATTCTAAACCTGTGATGGCCCTATAGCTAATTTTGATTGTACTGCGTTTAATATTGTGTGTGCCAATTTTGATTGTACTGCGTTTAATATTGTGTGTGCCAATTTTGATTGTACTGCGTTTAATATTGTGTGTGCCAATTTTGATTGTACTGCGTTTAATATTGTGTGTGCCAATTTTGACACTTCTATCAAGAAACGCACAATTCTTCCACCTATCTGCTTCACTATATAAAGATTTCTCATTATCAGTAAGGTGGGTACGGTCGCGCTAATAAGTCATGACCCAGTTGTCATTACGTTTGGCTCGCTCTGTGCTGTATTAATGACTGTCAGATGTTGAATAGGGTCGGTAAGTGCAGGAACATGTTTGTATATTTCACTCGATATGAAGAAATGAAGCTTAGATATTGCCGATAACAATTATTGATCAACACATACTTGGTGCCGAGCCATCACTTATTAGCGCGACTGTACATATCCTCTCCGTACCATGAACCCCGTACTCATCATTTGACTTAAGCTGGTATCACACGAGCGATTTTCACCTAACATTTATCCTTAACACTGGTCTGGCAGCTTATGAGGTCAACATTTAGAACATGTCGGTTACCTAAATTCATCAATCATCAGTCTAGTTTCCGATACCAGAGCAAAATATTCCAGAAATGTTGCCAGAAAAATGTTGATGATCGAATGTTGACTATAAAAGCGCTCGTGTGATACCGGCTTTAGTTCATCGCCCCTATCATAATTACTGATCTGTGAGTCATCTTGATATCAGTCATTACAATCTGATGGCGCATTTGTTTGAGTTTATTACAATCTGATGGCGCATTAATTTTGTTTGAGTCTATTTTGTTTTCTATGCCAGCGTTCGCCAAATGATTATATTATCGTTTCGTCAGTTTCATTAATAGTTGTTTATATATTAATGATTCTTAAGTAGGTGTCACACGAACACTTTTCAGGCAATATTTTGGAGTAATTCTCGTCTGGTAACTTCAGAATCAAACTTGTATTAGTGCTAAGTTACCAAACTGTCTTCGTAGCGCAATGGATAAATGCACTGAATTTCGGTGTGAGCATCCTAGGTTCGAATCCCTGGACTGCCACATGTATTTGTTGATTTAATTAATTGAGTTTAGGAGTAAAGTCGGTTGGTGGAGGGAACATAATAATATTCAAACTCCAGTCTAGTTCCCGATACCAATAGATAGAATTCCCGCCGTGATTCCCTGATCCGGCAATAGATAGATAGAATTCCCGCCGTGATTCCCTGATCCGGCAATAGATAGATAGAATTCCCGCCGTGATTCCCTGATCCGGCAATAGATAGATAGAATTCCCGCCGTGATTCCCTGATCCGGCAATAGATAGATAGAATTCCCGCCGTGATTCCCTGATCCGGCAATAGATAGATAGAATTCCCGCCGTGATTCCCTGATCCGGCAATAGATAGATAGAATTCCCGCCGTGATTCCCTGATCCGGCAATAGATAGATAGAATTCCCGCCGTGATTCCCTGATCCGGCAATAGATAGATAGAATTCCCGCCGTGATTCCCTGATCCGGCAATAGATAGATAGAATTCCCGCCGTGATTCCCTGATCCGGCAATAGATAGATAGAATTCCCGCCGTGATTCCCTGATCCGGCAATAGATAGATAGAATTCCCGCCGTGATTCCCTGATCCGGCAATAGATAGAATTCCCGCCGTGATTCCCTGATCCGGCAATAGATAGACAGTATTCCCGCCGTGATTCCCTGATCCGGCAATAGATAGATAGAATTCCCGCCGTGATTCCCTGATCCGGCAATAGATAGATAGAATTCCCGCCGTGATTCCCTGATCCGGCAATAGATAGATAGAATTCCCGCCGTGATTCCCTGATCCGACAATAGATAGATAGAATTCCCGCCGTGATTCCCTGATCCGGCAATAGATAGATAGAATTCCCGCCGTGATTCCCTGATCCGGCAATAGATAGATAGAATTCCCGCCGTGATTCCTGATCCGGCAATAGATAGATAGAATTCCCGCCGTGATTCCCTGATCCGGCAATAGATAGATAGAATTCCCGCCGTGATTCCCTGATCCGGCAATAGATAGATAGAATTCCCGCCGTGATTCCCTGATCCGGCAATAGATAGATAGAATTCCCGCCGTGATTCCCTGATCCGGCAATAGATAGATAGAATTCCCGCCGTGATTCCCTGATCCGGCAATAGATAGATAGAATTCCCGCCGTGATTCCCTGATCCGGCAATAGATAGATAGAATTCCCGCCGTGATTCTCTGATCCGGCAATAGATAGATAGAATTCCCGCCGTGATTCCCTGATCCGGCAATAGATATATAGAATTCCCGCCGTGATTCCCTGATCCGGCAATAGATAGATAGAATTCCCGCCGTGATTCCCTGATCCGGCAATAGATAGATAGAATTCCCGCCGTGATTCCCTGATCCGGCAATAGATAGATAGAATTCCCGCCGTGATTCCCTGATCCGGCAATAGATAGATAGAGAGTAGATATATTGGTTGCATCTCCCCTAGGCCAATCCTTTAAGGGAGCCCACCTCGCTTTTTTTATTTTTATTTCCCTCTCTCTTTGGCTTGTTATGTATCCATTCGGCCCCATTCAGCCTACTGGTTTAAGACGTTTATCCCCATCCAGGTGTCAATATTTTCCTGGCGAGCGGTAGCGAGCCAGCATATATATATTTTTTGTTTTGACAGCAAGCTAAATTTGTACATTTTTCAATAGAAAAATTTCTCCGGCGAAGCCGGATTTCTCCATACAATGCTGGCTCGCTATCGCTCGCAAGGAAGAAATTGACACCTGGATGGGGATAAACGTCTTAAAACAGTTGGCTGAATGGGGGCGAATGGATACAAGCCAGGGAAATAGAGAAAAAGGAGAGAAAGATAAAAAAAAAAAAAAAAAAACGGTGACCCCCCTTAAAGTAAACACGAGAGAATAAACCAAGATATACAGTAATTATATCCTAACATAAAACAGTAAAACTGGTTGTCTACACAACGTTGGTAATCATTTATGATTTTTTTTTTTTTTTTTTTTCGATTTTTTTTTTAATTAGATTAAACCTCCGCGTGCATATGCTTCCATTTAATTAAGGGGACAGTGACTATTTTGTTGTTGTTGTTGTTGTTGTTCCCTAAGCTGCCTGGCCGAACAGCCCCGAGTCCCTGAGGAAGGCCATGGCCACGATCGGGCTTTCCCACAGAGCTCTCATTGAGTGTAGATTGTGTTGTTGGCGTAAGTGGTTGTGTGAAATGCAGTCTTCTATGATGTGTTTAATGGTATGGGGTGCTGTGTTACATCCCGGGCAGGAGTCGACAACGGAGTCATCCAGTCTCTTTTGTTTGGTCTATTTATATATATATTAATCTATTTTTTTAATTTCCTTCCTAGACCCCCCCCCCACCCCTTCAAGATAAATGTGTACTATTTTTCGGTAGAATAATGTCCCGGTTCCTTCTTAAAATTACAGGCTCGTTATCGCTCGCCAGGATAATACCGACACCTAAATAGCACGAAAGGTCTTAAAATTGACAACGAAATGGGGTGAAAGGTGTTAATATCGTCAAACTAATAGGCCGAACGTCTTATAATCTGAAAACAAATGGGGCTAAACATGTGGAAGAAGGGGGACCAGAAAAACAACCCATGTCCCCTTAAATATAAAATAAATTGTACTACAAGTGAAGATAACTCGACTGACTAAGCCTAAGCTGGCCTGACTAAGCTAAAGGTAAGGTATTCTCCTTCACCTGCCTTCTCTCTCTCTCTCTACTCTCTCCCGCTCCTTCGTTCTTCCCTCTCCCCCTCCTCCCTCCCTCCCCCCCTCTCTCTCTCTCTCTACTCTCTCTCCCGCTCCTTCGTTCTTCTCTCTCCCCCTCCTCCCTCCCCCCCCCCTCTCTCTCTCTCTCTTTCTCTTTGTTAAAGGGAACTTAACCCCTTCTGTACCGGCCACGTCTCTTTAACTTGATTCTGGCGACTATTAGACTATTTTATTCAGTTTCAAAATGACTTCCAGGAATTAAAAGTCTTCGACCTATCTTACTTAACGTCTTTATCACCACCACAGATCCTTCTTAAGCTGCACGAAATCCTTTAAGTATAGCTACAATATAATTAAAAAGACGTCGCCGGTACAGAAGGGGTTAAGGGGTCACTGTTTTTTTTTTTATCTTTCTCTCCTTTTCTCTCTTTCCCTGGCTTGTATCCATTTGACCCCATTCAGCCAACTGTTTTAAGACGTTTATCCCCATCCAGGTGTCGATTTCTTCCTTACGAACGATAGCGAGCCAGCATTGTATGGAGAAATTCGGCTTCGCCGGAGACATTTTTCTATCGAAAAATGTACAAATTTAGCTTGCTGCCAAAACAAAACAATATAATATGCTGGCTAGCTACCGCTCGCCAGGAAAATATTGACACCTGGATCGGGATAAACGTCTTAAAACAGTAGGCTGAATGGGGCCGAATGGATACAAGCCAAAGAGAGAGGGAGAGAAAGAAAAAACAAAAAAGCGAGGTGGGGCGGGTTAATTTGAGTGTATGCAAGTGAGACCCCCGCTTATATCGGTGGGCGTGGAGAGGGCTGGGCGGATATGATGGGCGTGATAAGCATCCTGGGGTGTTGGGGAGAGATACCAGGCCCACCACTCCCCCCAGGCCCGGAACACTGATAACACGTAGCCTAGGGGGGTGGGGGGGGAGATAGTATGGTAGTATTGGTAGTAGTAGTAGTGGTGGTGGATGGGTAGTAGTAGTGGTGGTGGATGGGTAGTAGTAGTGGTGGTGGATGGGTAGTAGTAGTGGTGGTGGATGGATGCCCAGGATGTGTGTGTGTGTGTGTGTGTGTGTGAGAGAGAGAGACAGAGAGAGAGAGAGAGGGGGGAGATCAGGTAGTACAATATTAAAACTAGATAAAAGAACCACCAAAGGAATACACACTGAAAAGGGGTAATTCAACAGTTGAACTCTGGAACTCTCTCCCACAATCAGTCTTTCCCTCTTCCTATGACTTAAATTGCTTCAAACTCCGGGTGTCCAGTTATTTTCGCTCAAACGTCCCTTCATTTTGGCCCTGTCACGCTTTCAACTCTGGGGGAGGCACTCGCCACAGACAGTTCTGCCTTTTGTCTCCCTCACTCACATAGAAAAACGAAATAAGATAAAATAAATTAATCACGGATAAATCATCATAACATTAACTGAAAAAGCAAAATATACAACAAAAATTTCATATAAAGACAGATACTGGTCCACACACATTTATACCGAATCCTATACAGACTTAAATATATCGGTTCATTTACAACACCGAATTATACATTATATCTAATATCCTTAAGTGAAAACACTATAAGCATACAGCCGGTATCACACGAGCGCTTTTTCACTCAACATTTATCCTTAACACTGGTCTGGCAGCTTATGAGGCTAACATTTATAATATTTCTGCTACCTAAATTCATCTATCATCAGTCTAGTCTCCGATACCAGTACAAAATATTCCAGAAATGTTGCCAGAACAATGTTGACCATCAAATGTTGAATATAAAAGCGCTCGTGTGATACCGGCTTTAAGTGTGTTACCCCTCTCTCTCTCTCTTCTCCAAATATGTTGTGACCGAAGATGCAGGTTGGAAGGAAAACCACTTGCGTAACTCCTGCAGGGATGGTGCCTCAAGGGGAGATTTCCACTTGAGGATTTTTTTTTCTGGGCCACTTTCTCCCTCATGTTTAGCCCCATTGTTTTTGAGATTTTAAGACGTTCGCCCAATTAGTTTGGCGATTTTGAGAACTTTCGTCCCATTTCTGTCAATTTTAAGAAATGTCGTGCCATTTAGGTGTCATTCTTTTCCTGGCGAGCGATAGCCAGCCTGTAATTTAAGAGGAACCGGCCTTCGGCCGGGAATTTTTTCTACCGAAAAACGTACACATTTACCTTGAAAGGGGGTCAAGGGGGTGTAATTTTAAGCTTGATGGCGGTCTAGGGAACAAAATATAAACCTTCCCTTAAGTGAAGCTCTCCATACCCTAAAATCCAAAGTCCTATTTCCAACCTGATCCCAGTCGGCAGAATGTCCCCACGCGAGAAACACAGAGAAAAACAGTCCGGCGCGATATTTGCAGACATAAATAGGATCCCAGTCCGAGCAAACAGAAATACAAATATACAAACACTGGCGCGCTCACTTGACCCCATCGCCGTAACGGAGGATATAATGATACGGGTCCGAGTGGCCGTCGCGCTGGCACGATAACACCACCGTAAATTTCCGGAAGAGTCGGGGAGCGTGACGAGCGACTCCAAACAATCTCCGGAAGTCATTGGCGCGCGTAAAAGACCGGACTCAAGGGGACTCGCACCTTGGACAACATTCAAATGAACACTCGACTTGAGACCCGTAATCCTACAACGTCCGGGGCAAACACGTCGTCGTCAATCCACACCCTCGATCCACTTTAAGGGGACATGGGCCGTTTTTTTTGGGCCTATTATTTCATGTATTCCATTATTTCTTAGTTTCCTCGCTACACCTCCATCAAGCTTAGAAAATCCCCCCTAAACCCCCTTTCAAGACAAATTTGTACATTTTTCGGCAGAAATTTTTGCCGGCCGAAGGCCGGTTCCTCCTTAAATTACAGGTTCGCTATCGCTCGCCAGGAAAAAATCGACACCTACTGTAAATGGCACGAAAGGTCTAAAAATTGACGACTAAATTGGGCGAAAGGTGTTAAAATCGCCAAACTAATGGACCGAACGTCTTATAATCTCAAAACAAATGGGGCTTAACACGAGGGAGAAAGGGAACCAGAAAAACGGCCCATCTCCCCTTAAACCGGTATCGCACGACAGCTTTTATAGTCTATATTCAATCATCAACATTTGTCTGGCAACATTTCTGGATTATTTTGCACTGGTATCGGAAACTAGACTGGTGATAGATGAATTTAGGTAACCGAAATATTGTAAATGTTGACCTCATAAGCTGCCAGACTAGTGTTGAGAATAAGTGTTGAGGGAAAATGCGCTCGTGTGATACTGGCTTTAGTAGGATTCACACGAGCTACTTCCCCGGCTACTTTTATCGGCAATGCTGGCGTGGAAGCCTCTGAATTCAAGCTTTGTACAAATTCAGTTAAGGGGAGGTATTTAGTTTGTTCCCTAGACCTCCATCAAGCTTGAAATTACACCCCCATGACCCCCTTTCAAGATAAATTTGTTTATTCAAATGTATAGAATAGTTACACATGGAGAGAATCGGAGAGAAGGATGAGAGTGTGAGAGGGATGGGAGTGGGGAGTTGGGAGGGGGGAAGAGTGGGGAGGGGGGAAGAGTGGGAAGGGAGGATGGTGGGGAAGAACCAAGGAAGATGGGGAGAGGTAAGGATAAGTGTCTCCCCACGCCTGGTTGTCAGATGTATGATAACCTGCGCTTGCCTTAATACCTATCAATAATATTTACAAACATTCCATTCAGGTAAATATACTTATAATTTTACGTTAACAAGTGTATTCCCTCTCCGTAATTAAGCTGCAGACAAGGTATTTCCCGTCTATTGAATTATAATTAGTTAAGGAAGGTTGGGTGTTGCGGCTAATGTGACGCTTAGGACCACATGGTGCACTACGGGTCATAACACGTGTTTTATGTATTGATATTGGCTTCTGTAGGCATGTACGTGGTCTTGCTTGGTAGACTCAAGGCACGATCTTGAAATAAGCACGGTCATTCACACTCTTTTAAGATATTAATTACTGTTAGATTGATGCCCATATTGGTGTTATAAGCGGCGTTTTGTGTATATGAGAGAAATATACGTGTGTGGTGTGTGGTGTTTAAAGCCGATAAATGGAAATGAGTTGATTGAGTAATAAATCTTAACGTAATATTGACCTTCGGCTACTCATCTCGCCCCTACACTCTCCCTTCCTTTCTCGCCGTGAGGGTGAAAAGACGCGTTGAGTTTTTATGCTTTGTGTTCGTATACTGTGCGTGCGCGAGTGCTTCTACTATCACTGAAATACGGGCGGACGGACGGACTGAGCAGCGGTGGCATTTAAGGTTGGTTGCATTAGCGTTTTATTGAAGGATATTAGGCTACCCGAGGAATTTAGACATGTAAGCCAGTCCCCGTAATTATCCTCCTGCCACACGCCATGACCCTTGCGTGTTATCACCACTCACAGTGGGTTTCATTATTATTGAAGTTATGATGACTTTGTATAGTGGATTTTGTTTTAAAGATACACTATTATGGTTGCACACTTCTGTTTATTTACGGATGTTACATGAAACATGCAACCACGTGTTATTATTTGTATCGATATATATATACATACTGTATATATATATATATATATATATATATATATATATATATATATATATATATATATATATATATATACCTGTATATATATATACAGTATATATCACAAGTACACGTGTGCTAATAAATGTATAGGCCTATATACGAAGAGAGAAAGAAAGAGAGAGAGTTTGTGTGAGTGAGAGAAACAAGACTGGGAAGAAAGGAGGAGAGTACAAAAGAGTACAAAGGAAAGCAAGCAACAATAGGTCTAGTGACACCTCTAGGCTGCTTGTCCTCCAAAACAGAGGATCAAGTGTCCAAACAGAGGTTTAGAGGGGGTTAGGTAAATTTGGAAAGGGAACTACTGCCCTGGAACTCATGCCCGTGGGAGGATTAGGAAGTTAGTAGGGGACATAGGGGTTAGTAACCTAACAGTTATAAGTGATATTTCGTATATCTGGGAAAAAGAGAGTAACGTCTTAGTAATATATATATACTGTATACGCAATAATCCTTGATGAATCTGAGGGAGGAATAAAATAAAATAATTAATTTACAAACGCAGTCAGTCGTGGGTTTGATGCAAGATATTTGTCTAGGCGATGTTTAAAAGAATCAACGGTGCTACAGTCTATAACGTCTCGGGGAAGCCCATTCCACAAGTTGACAACTCGATTGAAGAAGAAATTCTTAGATTCGTGTGAGTTAAAAGATTTACCAATAATTTTGCAACCGTTTCCCCGCGTGTAATTAGATTGGTTGATGGTGAAGTACTTACTACAGTTAATATTGTCGATGCCATTGATGATTTTGAACACTTGAATTAAGTCGCCTCTTAATCTGCGCTAGGTTAAAGAAACACATTTAATTCTCTAAGACGCTCCTCGTATGGTTTGTTCTTTAGGCTAGGTATCATTTTGGTAACTCTACGTTGAACTCGTTGTAATGTGTTCTTAATGTGTTCCCAAACACATAGCTGACGCAGTACTATAATAGATTACGTTTAATCCTGAAACCCCTCTATTATAAATAAGCTTTGTATACTGATATTTCTAGAGTACTACAAGTAATTATTGACAGTAAAATTCTGAATTCATCACGTAAATAAAAGAAATGTGAAACCTCTGAGACTGATATCGTTCTACAGGCTTACTCAATTACAACTTGACACCACAGCCTCCTTCAATATTACACCACCCTCCACCTTCTATCCTCATCCACCGTAACTCACTCGCCTTCCTCCCTTCTCCCTTACCTCCGCTCCCTTCCGTCCCCAACCTGCCCTTCCCTATCCCCCCTCCCACAACCTCTGCTGCCACCCACCTCTAGTTTCCCACCCCTATTCCTCCTAAGTTAGCCCCCACCACTTGTTTCCACCCTCCCCAACGTCATTCGCCCATCTCTCTCCTCCACCATCCCTTACCTACCCACCCTTCATCAGTGTTACCAGAAAAATTATAAATACTAATTGTGCTGCCACCTATTGGGTGTTCTGCACGGAACTGGCCGCAACTGTACATAATGGACATAAATTGTCCTCTCTCATCTACCCCCCCCTCCCCCTCCTCCACCTCTCTCTCTCTCTCTCTCTCTCTCTCTCTCTCTCTCTCTCATAGGTTAAGCATCAGTAGTATATAATATTTCGCATCTTCGTTCTTTACTATAAATTTCCCAGTAGAAAGCGTTTTCATTCTGCTGGGAGACTTCTTTCCCCAACTTAATTTCATGCCGACCAACGGTCGGAGGGAGGGGTGGGTGGGGAGAGAGCCTTTTTCTTTGCTATTCTTGCCTTCCACTTGTAGCAAATTATATGTTAGCATTAAGTCCGGACTACCTAGTAGGGACCGCAAGGTCTGTGTAGTCTGTGTATCTATGTAACTATATGTAACCACCTACCTCTCTCTCTCTCTCTCTCTCTCTCTCTCTCTCACACACACACACACCTTTGCTGAATTATGCATTGCGCTGGATGAAAGGTGCAGTATTTCCCTTTTTCACGCATTTTATTTTATTATTAGTTTTTTGTATTATATTTTTTAGGGGAATGCGGGCAGCTCATATTTCAAAACAACAGTAGATTCGAAATAATGTAGAGTTTGAAGATGTGTTTTATGTCATAGTAATCAAATCATTTCCACAATGCATTCGTTTGTGATCCTATTATGACGTACTTCATTATTAAGCGACTTAGAGTATAATCTGTATTTTAATTGGGTGTATTTACTGCATAGTAATCCTTGTTATTGAGTACATGATTTTAAGGAGGTAGTGCTTGTTTTTTTGTTTTTTATATTGATTTATTACTTTATCTTTGAGTTTACTTTTTAGACCTCCATCAAGCTTAAGAAAACACCCCCTAGACTCCCTTTCAAGATAAATGTGTACATTTTTCGGTATAAAAATGTCTCGGCCGAAGGCCAGTTCCTTCTGAAATTACAGGCTCGCTATCGCTCGCCAGGAAGAAATCGACACCTAAATGGCACAAAAGGTCTTAATATTGACAAAGAAATGAGGCGAAAGGTCTCAAAATCGCGAAACTAACGAAACGAACGTCTTAAAATCTGAAACTAATATGCTAAACATGAAGGAGAAGGGGGTCCAGAAAAAGCGATTATCTTCCCCTTAAGTGGAACTGCACTTTATGAAAATGTATCACTATCTATTTGCGAGGAAATCTATCTATCTATCTGCTGGCAGACACCTTGATCCACGAAGGGGTGGCCACGCATGAATCCCCTCCATGTACCTCTGTATTTGTCAGCCGGCGCCCCTCCCCCCACCCAACACCGTTCACACTCCTATTCCTCTCAACTCCATCTGTCCACCTCATTTCAGTCTGTTGCTTCCTCTTATTTTATAATTTATTTTATATCTAGCTGGGTGTGCTAAACCACTTCCGGGGGTTCTTTACCCATGCGCAGCTTCTTACTCTGTACAGGGGCACAGTGCGCCCATGTATGGAGTATTGTTCACATGTGTGGGGAGGATCCTCTCACACAGCACATCTACTGTAGACAAAGTAGAAAGGATAGCCTTCCGTCTCATTAACTCCCGTCCACTCACCAATTATCTGCAGTCTCTCCCTCTTCACCGCAATATTGCATCTCTCTCACTATTTTACCGTTATTACAATAATCAGTGTTCCACAGAGCTCTCTCAGTGTAAACCACCCCCTCTTCGTAGAGCACGTAGCACCCGTCTTGCAACACAATCCCACCTCTACTCTGTGCAACTCTGCAACCCAAGAGTGAAACGCTATTCTCAGTGTTTCTTCTATTCAACAGCTGAGCTCTGGAACTCTCTCCCAGAATCAGTCTTTCCCTCTTCCTTTGACTTACATTGCTTCAAACTTTGTGTGTCCAGGCATTTTGGCTCGAACATCCCTTAATTTTGCCCCTGTCACTCTTTTAATTCTGAGGGAGGCACTTGCTAAAGGCAGTTCTGCCTTTTGTCTCCCTCACTCACATAGAAAAACCAAAAAACATCCCAATTAACTCTGACTTCCATATACCCTTCCTGATGTGAATAAAATCGACTAATAATAGCCAGAAAACAAAGCCAAAATACGTAATCGGATCTTGAAAGGGTTAACAATTGAATCGAGTTAGTGATGCCTCTTCCCTTCAAATCCGCGAAACGTGATGCGTGGGTGGAGGTCGAGTTTCTTAAGGGGAGATGGGCAATTTTTCTGGTCCCCCTTTCTTCCTCGTGCTTGTCTCCATTAGTTTTGAGATTTTAAGACGTTTGTCCCATTAGTATGTCGATTTCAAGACCTTTCGCCCCATTTCTTTGTCAATATTAAGACCTTTCGTGCCCTTTAGGTGTCGATTTTTTCCCTGGCGAGCGAAAGCGAGCCTGTAATTGTGGAGGAACCTGCCTTCGGACGTGAAAAATGTACAAATTAATCTCGAAGGGGGATCTAATGGATGTTTTTAAAGTTTGATGGAGGTGTAGGGAGGAAACTAGAAAATAAATGAATATATAGATATATAGATATATAGACCCCGAAATATAAGCACTGTCCCCTTACGGGCGTCTGTAGCGGCGATGGGGTATGCAGGAGGGGGCGCCGGAGATCAGGGTGAGGGCGGCGGAAGTGGCGACAGTATTTCAAGAAGGAAGGAGAAACGGAGGGGGAGGTGTTTGTTGAAGCTTTGTTGAGGGAGAGGAAGAGAGAGAGAGAGAGAGAGAGAGAGAGAGAGAGAGAGAGAGAGAGAGAGAGAGAGAGAGAGAAAGTGAAAGTGAGAGAGAGAGAGAGATACTAGCTTTCTTTTATATACATTACACCCTAGGTTAGTTTCAATACCTGCTGCAAGTTGTATGATAAGTATACAAAGATCTGCTGCTACAATGTTCTTCTGTACTCCTTTGTATTCAATCCCCCCCCCCCCCCCACCCCACACACACAGATCTGCTTTCCAACCCCACCACCCTCCCGTTCTCCTTCTCCTACTCCTCCTCCCCAGCGAGAAAGCGAGAGGGATCGAGAGAGGGAGGGAGGAGGGTGAGAGAAAGAGGAAGAGAGAGAGAGATAGGAGGGGAGGGGGGGGGGGGAGAGAAAGGGAGGAGGGGAAGATAAAGGGAGAAGAGAGAGAGGGGGGGATCAAGAAAGGGAGGGTGGAGGGGGAGAGGGAGGAACGAAGGGGGGGGGGGGGAGGAGAGAGAGAGGAGAGGCAGTATAGTACACGCCACATATACCCCCCCCCCCCTCAAAGATAAGGTATAGACCCCGCAGGACACCAAGATAGCCTGTCAGTCAGTCTCTCCTTCACCTGGGGTCAACAATGGCTACTACATTTTTGTCCGTAATATTTGCATAGTATCACCAACCCATCAATTAACCTACTAATAATCTTAATGAATGAAATCGACGAAACTAATTAATACATTTGGTACTCCATGGATTCGAACCTAGGATACTCACACCGTAATATTTAGGACACAGCCAATACTGCTATATTCAATATTAATTATATTTAAGCTGGTGGGGAATTGCTAGGGCGTTTGTCATGATTTTCTTTAAACAATTTATGCTGTTAATTGTGCGAATTTTTTGTAATTTGACGTACAAATTTAGTACTTAATTTTACAATTGTGTATCAAGAAATCCGCTGCTCGATAGATAAGAACTACCGAATATAGATACATTACTACACATGGTTTCTTTCACTTCGGTGCAATCCATATTTGTTGATTAATAAGATAACTGGGAAACATCGAGGTCACTGAGTCACTAGTCGCTAGGCCATGGTAGCGCGGGTTCGAATCCAGCTACCTGTGGGTGAGGTTTACGAAAATTGTCTTGGCTGTGGAAGTTAGGTGTGGATGCGCCACTTCTGGTTCCCTGCCCACATCCTACACCTTCTGGGGGTATGTAGGCTCTCTTGTAGCAGCCAAACTCTACTTGTTGACTGCTTAGGAAAATGTATATTAAGGAATTGTGTCTTTTCAGCCTCATTGGCTGCATACTTGAAATAAAACGATTACTGGCATGTATTTATAATCATTTATTATTATTATTATCATTACCGGTATTATTATTATTATTATTATTATTATTATTATTATTAGTAACAGTAGTAGTAGTAGTATTCAAATCCTTAAACCAGGATCCCTTCCTTATCTCTCCCAAGCAGTACAAAACTTATGATAATTTTTATATTTATCTAACTATTGCCAGATGCCTTGATCGCCGAGGGGCTAGCCACAAATAAATCGCCTCCATTCAGCTCTAGCTAGACATGAAATAATGATTATAATAATAATAAACGGATTATTGATAATGTGTGTGTGTATATATCGTGTGTGTGTGGGTGTGGGTGTGTGTGTGTGTGTGTGTGTGGGTGTGGGTGTGTGTGTGTGTGTGTGTGGGTGTGGGTGTGGGTGTGGGTGTGTGTGTGTGTGTGTGTGTGTGTGTGTGTGTGTGTGTGTGTGTGTGTGTGTGTGTGTGTGTGTGTGTGTGTGTGCTCTCCCTTGCCGTCTTCAACACTCGCATGTGGGTACGGTACGCGTTTAAGTAATGAGCACGGAGAGCAAACAATAAATGACAACAAATCATATTCCTACGCTCAGCTGAAACTCGGAAGCAAACAAACATTGCCCTGCTTGCATGTCGTTAGAGGGAGATGGGTCGGTTTTCTGGACCTCCTTCTCCATCAAGCTTATCCCCATTAATCTTTAGTTTTAATACATTCGGCCCGTTAGTTTGGCGATTTTCAGACTTTATGCCCCATTTCTTTGTCAATATTAAGATCTTTCGTGCCATTTACCTGTCGAATTATTCCTGGCAAGCGATGGAGAGCCTGTCATTTTAAGAGTAACCGGCCTAAATAAATATATATATTAATAATATTATATATAAAATATAAATACATATATACAGGTATATATACCGGTATATATAATTATATACTGTATATATATAATATATATATATATATATATAATACAAACTTAACAAAACCCACCCCCCTTAACACACGGTAATGACAGCAACGAGAATTGACGTCTGCCACAATTAAGGTTTTATTACCATCGCGTTAGTACACTATGCTCCAGAAAACTGCCTTATTACCGCCAGTTTTACGGCTAAATTGAGAAGGAAGAATATGATATGAGGGTGTTTTTGTTCCGGGGGGGGGGGGGGGGGGGGGGTGTTATACAAATAAGGGGGTTTCAGGTGCCTCTGTTGTTAAGGGGGGTCACCGTTTTTTTTTTTTTATCTTTCTCTCCTTTTCTCTCTTTCCCTGGCTTGTATCCATTCGGTCCCATTCAGCCAACTGTTTTAAGACGTTTATCCCCATCCAGGTGTCGATTTCTTCCTGGCGAGCGAGAGCGAGCCGGAGACATTTTTCTATCGAAAAATGTACAAATTTAGCTTGCTGTCAAAATAAAAATATATATATGCTGGCTCACTACCGCGCGCCAGGAAAATGTTGACACCTGGATGGGGGTAAACGTCTTAAAACGCTGAATGGGGCCGAATGGATACAAGCCATAGAGAGAGGGCGAGAAAGAGAATAAAAGCGAGGTGAGCTCCCTTAAAAAAATAAAAACAAACGATGGATAAAATGGTCTGTAAATTAGCTTTCGTAAATTATTGTTGTAAAATGCTACCAGGATGGAATGGATTATACATATTTTGTCCACAACTAGTACTGTAATTAGTATACATACATTTTTCTTTAACTATCTCCAGGTTTGTTTGTTTTTTATATTTTCTTTAGGTTAATATTTAAAGTACCTCGTAATGTTCATGTTTATCCCATTTGTATGTATAGAATGTCTACCTTTCCATATTAATATATTAATATTTTGAATGTCATTATTCTATCATTATAAATAGCAACGTCACCTAGATGTGTGTGAATTTGTGTTTTGTCTGTGTGCGTTCGTTGTTTTGTGTTGCGTTATGGGTTTTCCCTGTTCTTGCTCTGTCTTGAGTCGGCCACCCCCCCAAAAAACAAGAAAAACAAAAAGGAAAAAGAGGGAAAGAGAAAGGAAGAAAAGATAGGAAAAGTGGGGATTGGGCCTGAGTAAATAGATATAAGATAGATAGCAATAGATAGATAGAAATAGATAGATAGAAATACTTAGAAATAGATAGATATAAATAGATAGATAGAAATAGATAGATAGAAATACTTAGAAATAGATAGATATAGATAGATAGATATAGATAGATAGAAATAGATAGATAGAAATTGATAGCAACGTAATCCGGATTATCAACCACGGACTGCAGCAAGGTTACCAAATCAAGTAAATAAAAGCCGAACATTGTCAGACTAATGCCACAATCTCTACACTATCGCTCTAAAATGTCTCAAATCTCCAGAGTATCGCTAGAATTCATAAATAAAAGCCGAAAATTGTTAGAATAATGCCACAATCTCTACACTATCGCTCTAAAATGGCTCGAATCTCCTTAGTATTGCTAGAATTCATGTCACCAGATGTAAAATTTGGCTCTAGATCGAAGTTAAGGGGACAGACTGCATCTTTGACCTATAAATTCATTCATTCATACATTCTTAGTTTCCTCGCTAGACAGTCCTCAAACCTAGAAAAACATCCCCTAGACCCGCCCTCAAGATAAATTTTTACATTTTTCGGTAGAAAAATGTCCCGGCCGAAGGCCGGTTCCTCTTACAATTACAGGCTCGCTGTCGCTTGCCAGGAAAAAATCGACACCTAAATGGCACGATAGGTCTTAAAATTTATAACGAAATTGAACGAAAGATCTTAAAATCGCCAAACAAATGGGCCGAACGTATACAAATCTAAAAAATAATGGGGCTTAACACGAGGGAGAAAGGGTACCAGAAAAACGACCGTCTCCCCTTAATAGGCCTACCTCTAGATCTAGCGGGAAAGTAGCTAAATTGGCAACACTGCAGTAGGGAGGGTAGGGTACGGGGGTGCCTGTTCTCCAAGTAGGTCCAGTTCGAGTCCTGGGATGATATGAATGTTTTGTTTACTAGGACGATCACCGTGGTAAGTTATTTTAGTGTAACCTCCCTTTATATCTCACTCTCGCTTTCTCTCTCTCTCTCTCTCACACACACACACACACTCTTTCTCTCTCACACAAACACACTCACACACACACTCTCTCTCTCTCTGACAAGAGAACCTGGCAGAAATTAACGCTGTTTTCAGTTGAAGAGAGCAGATTTGTTGTGTTTAGGGTTAAGGTATGCATGACACTCCTTTCCATTTCTAACTATTCTATACATTCCTTCAGGCGATTTACAAGCCCTGTACGGTAAATTCACTTCTAACTGTTTTCATGTTCGGTATTTTGGCGGAGGGTGGGGAGAGAGCCTTCATCTTTGCTATCCTTTCCTTCCACTTTCTCTTGAGGTTGCTATCTCTACTAGGATTAAGTCCTGGCCACCTCGCAAGGATCGTAAGCTCTGTGTGGCCAGTGTATCTACGTAAATCTCTCTCTCTCTAACCTTACCTCACATAGTTTAACTTAGCTTAGCGATTAGGTTAGCTAACGCTGGATTGGGTATAGATTAGTTAGGTTAGGTTGTATTATGGAATAGAATACGTTAGATAGGTTAGGTTCCATTTGGTTAGCATAATTTAACCCTTTCAAGATCCGATCACACATTTATTTTCCGTTTTCTGGCTATTATTAGACGATTTTATTCAGATTAGGAAGGGTATGTGGAGGTCAGAGGGTTAATCGAGATAATCGTTACCTTTCCAATTCCCACAGATCCTTCCCAAGCTGTAAAAAATCCGAATCAACTGTCAAAGCGCGTCATTATCCTCAATAGCTTAAATTGGGTTAAATAGGACTGGGTTAAAATTAGTCACCGCGATCGATCTGGTACAAGAAAAGTCGGGTTAAAATAGAACTGGGCTTAAAATGAGTCTAGACGATCGTCTGGTAATTTTTTTTTTAGTTGGGTTAAATACGACTGGGTGACCTGGATGTGTGTGAGTTTGTGTTTTTTATCTGTGTTTATTTTTAGTTTTATGTTGTTTTTGTGTTTTCCCTGTTCTTGCTCTGTCTTGAGTCGGCTACCCCCAAAATGGGGATTGGGCCTGAGCATATAGATAGATAGATAGGTAGATAGAAATACGACTGGGTTTAAAAGGAGTCACCGCGATCGTCCTAGTAAAAGAAAAGTTGCGTTAAATAGGTCAGGGTTAAAATACGTCACCGCGATCGTCCTAGAATTAAAACAAAGTATCGGTAGCGCACGAAACCTTCAGACTTGGGGATTGTGGGTATACGGGGGGGGGGGGGGGCACCTTTACCTTATCACCAGCGTCCAAGATAAAGACTGGGGGGGGGGGGGGGCGACATGTTATCTGAGTACTTATCAGCTCGCGTGGACGGGTATATCGGGTAATGCGGCTTTTTTTTTTTATGTCCGGGTACAGGCACCATCCAAAGTCAAGGCCTCACTCCCATGATTATTTACCTTGGATTATCCCTCTAATCGTATTAAAAGACACACCCAACACAGGGTAACACTGCCTATTATATTAAGCTTTGTGAACAGTTGTGATGTGTATGGTTTTTCTATTTCCACGAGAGGGGAATATAGATGAATTTTGGAGGTTAGAAATTTTGGAAGTTATACATTACTTTTGCTCGTGACTGTAGGTAGGTGAGGGGACCGAGACCTTTGAACGACGGGGGTACATTGGGTTCAGTGTGGGGGTACAATTATTATTATTATTATTTTTACCTCCGCCAATGAAGTTGGAGGAGATTATGTTTTTGCGTCCGTTTGTCTTTGTCTGTCAGATTGCATGCTTGTCTGTAAACAAGAGATTTCGAAAAGTTAGTAAACGATTTTCACGAAATTTGATGGGAAGATAGGATATGCACCTAGTAAGCAGTGATTCAATTTAGGAGGCGCTCGGTAGAGCGGCTACCTCCACCAGCGTTGGTGGCTTAACAAAGTTATAAACCAATTATTACAAAATTTGGAGAACACAAAGGATATGCGCCAAGGAATAAGTACTGTCATTTTCAAGGTGATCGGTAGAGCGCATGCCTAATCCAGTGTAGGCAGAGGTATGCGCTCTATCCAGTACCTCTGTAGATTGTTACTGTGATGGTCCAGTGTATAGAGTCATGTAAAAATGTAGTAACACTTTTGCAAGCTCAGCTATTTTTCCCTTTTAAGCGAGTCTAAACTTTAAAAAAAAAGGAAGAATGGTTGAGTGAAAATATTTGTTCTCGCTGTCAACCAATTTTGTGTTTGTCTTTTTACAAGACATATAAACTAAATTAGAGTTATGGTCACAACACACAACGTTTGAGTGTCATTAAGCAGCCAAATGATTACATTATCCCATACAGTACCAGGGCCGTCCTTTTCGTCCTATTCTGGCAACTATTAGACGATTTAATTCAGCTTAGAAACGACCTCTAGCAATCATAAGGCTTCAAACTATCTCAACCAACCCTTTTAACTACCGTACCACAGATCCTTCTTAAGCTGTATAATATCGTCTAAATATAGCTAGAATAAAATATAACACGTCGCTGGTACTCAAAGGGTTAAGGATGATTTTGCTGCTGCCAACGCCTATTGTTGACAGTTGTGGGGTGTACTGTATATAGCAACACACGCATTGTTATTCACGGTGTACAAATACCTAGATAATTTTATCCTTTGTTGACATTCCACAATTCAATCGTACCCATTTTAGTCCCAGAGGAAGATAGAAAACTAAAGAAAATCGTCTAATGGTAACCAGAATAGGATGAAAATTAGGTAATGGTGGTGATGGCATTAACAAAAAAAAAAAAAAAAAACACACAAACACACACACACACACAGAAACAATTATATGGCGTTTATATTTTAGCTGTGAACTAGTATTGAGGTGTTCACGTGATGACCTACATATGATCACGTGAATGACAGCCATGCACCACGCTCTCGTTAGATATGATTACAGTCACAATTATTACACATGATATTGGTGTGTCGGTGAAAGTAAACATTTCCATCAGCTGGCCTTCTTTGTTTATTTTTATTTTTGTCATAAATGATACACGATTTTATTAAGCTGATAAATGACTTCAGCCTCGGTGACACACACACACACACACATATATATATATATATATATATATATATATATATATAGAGAGAGAGAGAGAGAGAGAGAATAACAAATAAATAAGTATAAATTATTTGGGTTATATATTAATTATATTCTAACATATCAGTGTGGTTATATATATATTATTCTCACTAATTATTCATCTAATACCCGAGAATAATGAAAACCGTTTGTTATGTTTCTTGTACGTACAGTACACCTAATCAACATGATTATTCGGTTTAAGGGGAGATGTCCACTTGAGGGATTTTTTTCTTGACCCCTTTCACTCTCATCTTTAGCCCCATTGCTTTTGATATTATAAAACGTTCGCCCCATTAGTTTACCGATTTTAAGAACTTTCACCCCATATTAAGACCTTTCGTGCCATTCAGGTGTCGATTTTATCCTGGCGAGCGATAGCGAGCCTGTAATTTAAGAGGAACCGGCCTTTGGCCGGGACATTTTTCTACCGAAAAATGTACACATTTATCTTGAAAGGGACTC
The DNA here is from genome assembly GCA_032716605.1 of Paralithodes platypus. Taxonomy (NCBI): domain Eukaryota; kingdom Metazoa; phylum Arthropoda; class Malacostraca; order Decapoda; family Lithodidae; genus Paralithodes; species Paralithodes platypus. The sequence goes on along the minus strand of CM064521.1, from coordinate 58,367,654 downwards.
AAGGGGGTGTAATTTTAAGCTTGATGGAAGTTTAGGAAACACACTAAAAACCTCCCCTTAATGTACCGGTAATGTGCATATATTCGGTTTAATGTACCGGTAATGTGCATATATTCGGTTTAATGTACCGGTAATGTGCATATATTCGGTTTAATGTACCGGTAATGTGCATATATTCGGTTTAATGTACCGGTAATGTGCATATATTTGTCTTTGGACGTATTACATTTGTTTTGCATGAAAGTGCATTTATGTGATATATTAAAAAATAAAATAAAAAGAAAATGCCTGCGAAGTAATTATCACTGTACAATTCTCACCTGGATGGAAATCATAAAATTAATCAGTTTGAACAATTTGTGGTTACGATGTGGTTATGATATTCGGGGGCTTGTGTTATTTGTTCTTTTGGCTTTTTATTACACAATTACACAATTATGATAGGGTCATTTGTAGCTTAGGTGATGCTGCATATACAGAGTTTGTACCAGAGGGCATGTATTGTACAGTACTTTGGGTTTAATAGGTTGAACAGTTTAATAGGTTGAACAGTTTAATAGGAGTTTTTCGTTAATTACATTATTATTGTTTTAATGATCACTATAATTATCATCATTGTATTTTTTACTAGACTGGTAATATACTTCAACATTTCTTTAAATAATATTATTTAGTATTAATATTAGCATTATGAATAACACTCCGTATATATTGCAATACCATTGGGTAGCCTATCCGACGGTGAATCTAATTCCATATAAAAAAACATGTAGATCTATCAATAATAGTGTAATATAAATAGTCAATATATTTGAAATAAGAGTGGTTCCTGCATTACGTGATGAAATATGTTGGTAAATCGGACAATGCTATAGTTGAGAACAATCCCACACTCTTCCAACGATATTAGTTGAACACCACATCACCATTCTGACCTTAAAGTGTTGTGGCATCCAACATAATTAAAGGGAGATTTCCACTCGAGGGATTTTTTGCTTTACCCCTTTCTCCCTCATGTTTAGCCCCATTGCTTTTGAGATTTTAAGACGTTCGCCCCATTAGTTTGGCGATTTTAAGAACTTTCACCCCATTTATGTCACTTTTAAGACCTTTCGTCCCATTTAGGTATCGATTTTTTCCTGGCGAGCGATAGCGAGCCTGTAATTTAACAGGAACCGGCCTTCGGCCGGGACATTTTTCTACCGAAAAATGTACAGATTTATCTTGAAAGGGGGTCAAGGGGGTGTAATTTCAAGCTTGATGGAAGTCTAGGAAACACACTAAAAACCTCCCCTTAAATCCAATCTGCCTTTGTACTTTACGGGGGAAATCATATGAGATCTTGTTTCGTTATTTGTCGATCCGGAGTTTATTATTATTTGTTGGCACCATATCCGGAATGTTTAGCATCAGTATCGGCTACTAGTCCATTCATTATAGGGAGGTCAGAATTTCTAGGTATAGTTATCCGATTCTATATACAGTTTAGACAATATCTGTGAGAATAATAAGGGTAAAGACTATCTCAATTAACCCTCTGACTTCCATATACCCTTCCTAATATGCAAACAAATAGTTTATTGATTACCAGAAAACAGAAACAAAATGCGTAATCGGATCTGCAAAAGGGTTAATGGAGTTAGGTTATAGCCCTTCGATTCTTAGAGGTACTCCCGAAGATGAATAATATAATTTAGAAATACCATCAACGGAGAACCGCAATCATAGTCTGATCGAAGGAATTAAGAGGAATATTTGATAAGTTGATATTCTGACGCTTTGGAATCACATAGTCTCTCCCTTTTCGGCTGATTAGTTTTTTTGTTTTTTGTGTTTTTTTTTTCTATGCGATTGAGAGAGGCAAAGGGCAGAACTGCCTATAGCGAGTGCCTCCCCCATAGTTGAAAGAGTGACAGGGCCAAAATCAAGGGACGTTCGAGCCAAAATGCCTGGACACACGGAGTTTGAAGCAATTTAAGTACCGGTAATAGGAAGAGGGAAAGACTGATTCTGGGAGAGAGTTCCAGAGCTCAGCTGTTGAGTAGAAGAAAGTTTGAGAGTAACGTTTCACTCTTGGGTTGGAGAGTTGCACAGAGTAGGGGTGGGATTGAGTTGCAAGACGGGTACCACGTGCCCTACGTAAAGGAGGTGGTATACACTCATCATCACTATTTATTTACGTCTGCGGGAATATTAGAGATTAATTTTCTTTTTAGGTATGGTAGGAAGCTATGGGATAAGGAACTAAAACTATATTGTGGCTCATAGACTACAGTAGAGCTGGACTTGACACGAAAATTATCGGGAAACGAACCCCCAAGTTTTAATCTGAAACCTCGAATATGTGATATTTTTGTGGTTTCGAGGTTCGAACTTGGGGGTTCGTTCTCCGATGTTGGGTCCCTTACTGCAAAGACCCATTTTTGTGTCAAGTCCAGCTCAAGTCCAGATCTACTGTAGTCTATATGTGGCTATGAGAGCAATTACTTATATCACTTGAATTTCCATATTGTCATTAAGGGGGTAGTGGTTAATCGTTGGTCTATTTATTTATCTATCTATATTTTAGTTTCCTCCCTAGACCTCCATCAAGCTTAAGAAAGCACCCCCTAGACCACCTTCAAGATATATTTATACATTTTTCGGTAGACATATGTCGCCTGTTCCTTCTACAATTACAGGTTCGCTATCGTTCACCAGGAAAAAAATGACACCTAAATGGCACGCAAGGTCTTTATATTGACAAAGAAATGGGGCGAAAGGTCTTAAAATCGCCAAACTAGTGGAACGAACGTCTTGTAATCTCAAAGCTAATGGGACTAAACATGTGAGAGAAAAGGCAACTCCCTCCCCCTTAACTCTAATACATTGATTATAAGTTTTTACCTTGCACCCTACACTACTTTAAGCTTTCTATTTTATGGGGGTACTGCTTGCTTTTTTTACCTATATAATAATTTATTGATATATATATTTTGTTTTTAGTTTCCTCGCTAGACATCCAACAAGCTTTAAAAAAATAAAATAAAATAGACTCCCTTTCAAGATAAATTTGCACATTTTTCGGTAGAAACATCTCCCGGCCTTTAAAACTACAGGCTGGCTATCGCTCGCCAGGAAAAAAATCAACACCTAAATGACACGAAAGGTCTTAATATTGACAAAGAAATGAGGCTAAAGGTGTCAAATTCGTCAAACTAACGGAACGAACGTCTTATAATCTCAAAACCAATATGCTAAACAGGAGGGAGAAGGGGGTCCAGAAAAAAGCGACTACCTCCCCCTTAAAACTTTGACCCCTCTGAGGATTAGGCCGCGTTTTGACAGTTTATTCTGGCTATCATTCGACAATTTTATACAGCTTAGGAAGGACTTGTGGGAATTAAAAGGGTAAAGACAATCTCAATCTACTCTCTGACTTCCATACACCCTTTCGAATCTGAATAAAATCGTCTAATAATAAGTAACACACCATTCTTAACATTAATTAATCATCAATTACAAACCCCAATGTACTCGAATAAACTAATGAACGCATATGGTCCTCCCGCGATTCGAACTCGGGACACCACA
>CM064521.1:58244081-58359081 GCA_032716605.1 Paralithodes platypus | reverse complement strand
TTCTCGTTAACTCCCCTTGGAATTGGGAGATTATTTTAATTGGGAGATTGTTTCGATTATGAAGCTCGATAGAGGTCTAGCAAGCAAAGTAAGACCCCCCCCCCCTCCCCCCTCTCCTTAAGCTTTTAGATTTCACAAGGTAAATGTTAAAACCTAGATGTGTGATTTTTATTTTTTATTTTTTTTATTTTTTAGTTTGTTTTTTGTTGTGTTGTGTTGTCCCTGTCTAGGGTCGCCCACCCCCCAAACAAATAAAACACAAAATAAAAAGAATATATTACAAAATATAGTATAATACATAATAATGGTGTACGTGCCAGAGTATACAAATATAGTATAGATAGAAATATTAAATCATATTTCGGGGGTCGCTGTAAATGAACAACTCGGGTAACGCGTGTTTCGATAAGATAGAATCGAAGTAAATCTGTATCCTGGTATTCATGAGACAAAGAAGCAACTCTCACCTCTCCTCCTCCCTTCCTCCCTGATCGATCCTCCCGCCAAAGAGTTCATTCTGCTAATCACTCATCAGTTGATTTCTTGCCTGGCCGCCTCTCTCTCTCTCTCTCTCTCTCTCTCTCTAACGATTAATATGAATGAATCAGTAGGCACGTAATTGTAATTTCCTTCCAGAGTAATGTATTTCTATACTCTATAATAACTTTCCTTGTGGACATTATTTTCCTTACCCACAAGGTTACACTTCACCCTATTGTCGGTTACGGCGTTTTAGACGGAGGTAACAGAGATGGGGAGAGAGCCCTTTACCTTGTTATCCTATTCTTCTACTGTGTATATATATATATATATACAGTATATATATATATATATATATATATATATATATATATATATACTTTCAAGTAATATACCGGTATGGGAGGTGTAGCTGAGTGGTAATGAAAATGGAAATGTGAAACGGAAAATTTACTATCTAACCATATAGGCATATGATGCAAAACCGAATTAGCATGCAATATGCATTACCGGGACTTTTGATGTATACTTTACCAACAGTAATATTTCGTACCGTACATAAATATAATATATCTGCAACACACAAATAATAAAGTCATATAATCATAATTAGAATTTGTAATTGACCCACATTGTTTATTATAACCTAGCCTTGGCGAGGTTATACTGCATATAAACCGTTACCCATAACAATCCCACTCCACCCTCAGTTAGGTTAAGCTACGTTAAACACCGTGAGTTGTTTGATATAATATACAACGCAACCTTACCTTGTGTCACGCAAAGGCTGTAGGCTACAAATATAGCAGAACACAATTCTGATTATGGTAGCCTGTTACGTAACGTAAACATTGCCTAAAACCCAGCTAGGCAGCAACCTTGAAAGTATTTGGCTACACACTATAGATATGTACAATTTTATACATTGTCATTTGTCAGAAACTAACTTGGTCTGTCATTCATTCAATATCCAATTAAATATCAATAGGGTTGCTTACTTCGGCTATACCGGTACCTGTTGGAAAATATACACAAGGTACTGTACTGTACATTACTACTTCTGTAGCCTAGCATAAAAAACAAAACAAAACAACGGTATACAAGCTAGATAATTTAGGGAGTTGCCTCGGCATATGAAGGCGATTCATTCACGGCCGGCATTACAACGTCTGGCAATTAGATAGATAGATATTTAATCACAATATGGTAGGGTAATCTTTTAGTTTTCTACCAAACTTTAAACAATTGTATTCAGCTAATGCAATGAAACGCTGGACAAGGGTATATTAATAGGCTAAGCAAAAAATATCGAGAAACATACACAAACGGTAGGTATTTGTTGTACTAGGCTACTTTTGTTAAAGCTAGACGTGCTTACTCAGTTTAAGAAAGAGCTCTCGTATTCCCGGTATTAGCCTATATCTTATTACAAATGTAAATGTGCATAACATATTCGCAACAAGGGCTCAACAACTAATAGTTTCTTACCAGTTACTTGTGCATCCTACGACATTCAACAGCAAATCACACTGCTTATTGTCCATATTACATATTTCCTGGCGATAATACTGAGCATTTCCACAGCCCATCACGGTTAATAAGGTTGTGGTAATAATTGAGGTACGGAATTATATGTGTGGAGCTGGAAATTAGCAAAATAATTACACGAAAATACAGCCTGGCTACCCTCCCAGAAACCAGGCCTAGACTACGCAAGACGGTTTCCCGCCAAAAAGTCATGTGACTCACAGTTCGTATAATATCGCCACACATATACTTTATTGATACAACAACACCTTTATTTTGTCAAAATGAATTACAATGATTTATAAAGAAAAAGGTTCATGAAATATAACCTGAAAAAGATGCTTGAAAAGTGTCATATAAAATGAAGGTAATAGAAGTATCTGACAACTCTAGTAATAAATTATTGCCTCGTTTTCTAGATACATTGCAAGTGTAAACATTGAGTTTTACCATTGTATAAACAATTATTAAATATTTAGTGAACTTAATTTATATCAGTGCTGCTCAGTTCATACAGAACAAATATGGTATATAGTCAGTATTTCTATAGTTATTCAACACCATGGTTTTACAGTCAATGACTGTAATTTAAAATATATGTATTTAAAGTTTACTGTGAATTGTCTGTTGATAAGCACAGAAAAACATGTAAAAATACAGATATTTTTTACAGTATATACACACATATACATCGTCTATGATATACATATATATCGTCTATGATATATATATATATATATATATATATATATATATATATATATATATATATATACAGGTATATATACAGTATATATATATATTTTTTGTATATCCTTTTCTTTACTTAGTAGTTAGCAGTGTAGATATCCAAACTGCCCATAAAGACAAATAGGCATGTTGCAGTTTAAGTTCTTTGTATATTAATGCCTCTTCCGCTTAATTATAAATTTCCCCAACCCTACTCCCCACCTTTCTCCCTTGTAATTAAGCCTCTCCCACTTTATTGTTCCTCTCCCCCCCACCCCCTCTCTCTCTCTCTCTCTCTCTCTCTCTCTCTCTCTCTCTCTACTAGATTATTAAGTCCTGACCACCTCGTTTGGATCGTAAGGTCTGTGTGGCCAGTGTATCTATGTAAATCTATGTACATCTCCGAACCCTTCCTATAGCTCCCGTCGGCCTCCCACTAGCGATAAACCTTTGCAACGATCAATCTCGGGAACGAAGCCTCTCACGGCCGATTAAGACTTTGTATCGTCAGCGTCAGAGTCGATCCATTCACCTGGGCGAGCAATTACTGGGGGAAGGGGAGGTGTCCGGGGGGAAGGGGGGGGTGTGGGGGGGGATGGGAGGTGTACTGGGGGATGGGAAGGTGTACTGTGGGATGACGAGGTGTACTGGGGGATGGGAAGGTGTACTGTGGGATGACGAGGTGTACTGGGGGAGGGGGGTTGTACTGGGGGATGACGAGCTGTACTGGTGGATGGGAACGATTACTGGGGGATGGGATCGATTACTTGGGGAGGGGGGTTTACTGGGGGGTAGGAAGGTGTAGTGAGGGATGGGAACGATTACTGGGGGATGTAAAGGGTGTACTGGGCGGTGGGGGCAATTACTGGGGGATGGGGAGGTGTACTGGGGCCTGGAACGATTACTAGGGGATGGGAGGTGTACTGGGGGATGGGGAGATGTACTGGGGGATGGGAGGTGTAACTGGGGGAGGGGGAGGTGTACTGGGGGAGGGGGGGGGGTGTACTGGGGGATGGGAGGTGTACTGGGGGATGGGAGGGAGCATTGGGGGATGGGGTGTGTACTAGGATGGGGAGGTGTACTGGGGGAGGAGGAGGGTGTACTGGGAGATGGGTGTGTGCTGGGGGATGGGGAGGTGTACTGGGGATGGGGAAGTGTACTTGGGGATGGGGAGGTGTACTGGGGGATCGGGGGGAGATGTACTGGGGATGGGAGAGTGTACTGGGGGGTGGGAAGGTGTACCGGAGGATGGGGGGGGGGGTATACTGGGGGATTGAAATTATTACTGGGGGATGAAAACGAGTACTGGGGAATGGAAAAGAGTACTGGGTGATGGAAACGAGTACTGGGTGATGGAAACGAGTACTGGGGGGATGGATACGAGTACTGGGGGATGGAAAAGAGTACTGGGGGATGGAAACGAGTACTGGGGGATGGAAACGAGTACTGGGGGATGGAAACGAGTACTGGGGGATGGAAAAGAGTACTGGGGGATGGAAAAGAGTACTGGGGGATGGAAAAGAGTACTGGGGGATGGAAAAGAGTACTGGGGGATGGAAAAGAGTACTGGGGGATGGAAAAGAGTACTGGGGGATGGGAATAAATTGACCCCCATAATTTGTTTAGCTTTCTTCCAATACTTCTACTGCTTTATCTTCCCTCACCAAGTGTTGCCAATTGACCACTTGCGAGTTTCAGGCTATAAGGAAGTTGGAGCCGTAGACATCGATAATAAATAGAAATGCAATAATAATCTAGGTTTCTGATGGCTAAAGAGTATGTTGAATTGGATTTTATGTATTTATACAATATGAAGTACAACCTTATTTTAGCTGGTAATTATGCTAAATATCGACTTCCTTATAGAACGAAACTCGCAAGTGGTCAATTTAGATACTCTCCCGCTCTCCTCCCCTCCTCCATACTAGAGATCCTATAGTTAATTACTATATATAGGATCTCTACTCCATACTATCCTTATCTCTTCTTTTATCTCTTACACCTTTCCTTTCTTCTCATACACCTCTCTTGCACTTCTCCCCATCCCCTCCCTAACACTATCCCAGTCTCTTTTTTTTCTCTCATACACCTTCATTTTCCTCTCATACACCTCTCCAATCCTTCTCGCACTTCTCCCTTACTCCATGCTATCCCTATCTCTTCTTTTCTCTCAGATACCCCTCCCCTCACCTCCTAAGACTATCCCTATCCCGTATTATCCCCTCTCCACTTTATCCTCATCTCTGCATTCCCCCTCCTTTACCCTCTCCTCCTTCCCCTCCTCCTCTCTCCTCTTCCCCAACAGTTCATACACCACCACCATCACTACCACAGTAATCGCTCCATCCGTTCCCGAAAATGAGGGGAAAATAAAGTCCCCGCAAACTTGTTCGAGGAGGATTTCAACTAACACTAATTAATTTTAATTTTCTTGGACGCGAATTTCATCATAAAACAAAAAAGAAGATTCGGGAGAAGGGGTGGCGGGTTAAGAGAAAAAGAATAAAGTCCGATTCGACGCAGTTTTAATTACTCGACCATCGGAGCCTGTGTTTCGTTTGCAGAATTTCGCCTAATTTTTCTTTAATTGGAGACGGCTTTAGGTGATGGGCCCGGATAGGGGGATTTTTGGGGGGGGAGGGAGGGAGGGGTGGGGGCCCCGACCCTTTATTGTTTATTGATGAACGCAATTAAGCCCGAGCCGAGGGGGGTTGTCCCGGGCTATTCTCTGTGTGTGTGTGTGTGTGTTTTTTTTTTTCCTCGTGATATAGCTTAGTGAGGGAAGAGGAGGAGTAGGGAGGAGTAGGGAGGTAGGAGAGAGTGAGGGAAGAGGAGGAGTAGGGAGGTAGGAGAGAGTGAGGGAAGAGGAGGAATAGGGAGGTAGGAGAGAGTGAGGGAAGAGGAGGAGTAGGGAGGTAGGAGAGAGTGAGGGAAGAGGAGGAGTAGGGAGGTAGGAGAGAGTGAGGGAAGAGGAGGAGTAGGGAGGTAGGAGAGAGGGGGGAAGAGGAGGAGTAGGGAGGTAGGAGAGAGTGAGGGAAGAGGAGGAGTAGGGAGGTAGGAGAGAGTGAGGGAAGAGGAGGAGTAGGGAGGTAGGAGAGAGTGAGGGAAGAGGAGGAGTAGGGAGGTAGGAGAGAGTGAGGGAAGAGGAGGAGTAGGGAGGTAGGAGAGAGTGAGGGAAGAGGAGGAGTAGGGAGGTAGGAGAGAGGGGGGAACTGGAGGAGTAGGGAGGTAGGAGAGAGGGAGGGAAGAGAAGGAGTAGGGAGGTAGGAGAGAGGGGGGGAAGAGGAGGAGTAGGGAGGTAGGAGAGAGGGGGGGAAGAGGAGGAGTAGGGAGGTAGGAGAGAGGGGGGAACTGGAGAGATTCTGATGTACTCTTCAACCATTTTCCTTACCTATCGTTCGTCTTCCTCTTTCTTCTCCTTTAAGGTTTTTTTTTTAGTTGATTCCCTAGACTTCCATCAGGCTTAAAATTACTCCCCCTAGACCCCCTTTCAAGATACATTTGTAAATTTTTCGGTAGAAAAATGTACCGGCCGAAGGCCGCTTCCCCTTAAATTACAGGCTCGCTATCGCTCGCCAGGAAAAAATCGACACCTAAATGTCACGAATGGTCTTAAAATTGACAGAAATGGGGCGAGGGTTCTTAAAATCGCCAAACTAATGGGGCGAAAGTCTTAAAATCTCATAAACAATGGGGCTAAACATGAGGCAGAAAGGGGTCCAGAAAAAAAAATCCTCCAGGTGGAAATCTCCCCTTAACCTTCTTATTAACCCCTTCTGTATCGGCGACGTCTTTTTCATTGTATTCTAGCTATTTAGACGTTGTTGTGCTGCTTAAGAATGATCTGGGGTAGTATAAGAGGTTGATTAATATAGTTCGAAGCCTGTTAATTGCTGGAGGCTCTTCTTAAACTGAGTAAAATCGTCTATTAGTGGCCAGTGTGAAATCGTCTATTAGTGGCCAGTGTAAATCGTCTATTAGTGGCCAGTGTAAATCGTCTATTAGTGGCCAGTGTAAATCGTCTATTAGTGGCCAGTGTAAATCGTCTATTAGTGGCCAGTGTGAAATCGTCTATTAGTGGCCAGTGTGAAATGAAAAGGACAGAACTGGTACTGAACGGCTTAAGGGAGGTGACCTGCTTTTTATTATTTCTGTCCTTTTCTTTCTTTCTCTGGCTTGTATCCATTCGGTCCCATTCAGCCAACTATTTTAAGACGTTTATCCACATCTAGGTGTCTATTTCTTCCTGGCGAGCGATAGCGAGCCAGCATTATATGAAGAAATCCGGCTTCGCCGGAGACATTTTTCTATCAAAAAATGTACAAATTTAGCCTGCTGTCAAACAAAAATAATAAATATGCTGGCTCGCTACCGCTTACCAGTAAAAAATTGACACCTGGATGGGGATAAACGTCTTAAAACAGTAGGCTGAATGGGGCCAAATGGATACAAGCCATAGAAAGATAGAAAAGGACAGAACAAAAACAGGTCACCCCCCTTAAGAGATTATGAGGCGGAAATGAGGATTTTATTGCAGAGTGAAGCTAGTAAAACTAGACATATAATAGGTGCAATGGAAACAATCTGTAAACATAGACGGCTAAATGGAGTTGAATTTTATTAAGTATGAATAAGAATGTGCAAAAGATCGAGTTAACAGCTGAAAATATGTATACACATTCACTTAAACCCTTTCAAGCTCCAATACGCATTTCTGTTCTGTTTTCTGGTAATTATTAGACGATTTCATTCAGAATAGGAAGTGTATATGGAAGTCAGAGGGTTGATTGAGATAGCCTTTACCCTTTTAAGACCCACAGATCCTTCCTAAGCTGCATAAAATCGTCTAATGGTAGCCAAAATAAACTGCTAAAACGCGTCAGAGCTTCAAGGGGTTAATTCGGTATTACCATATGTAAAATAGATGGTGACTGCAGGCGTAAAGGAATAACACAAAGGAATAATGAAAAACAAAAATATTGAGATTGTGCATTCTCGGAAAACAAACTACCTTGTGTAAAATAAGGAAAAGTTATATGTCTAATAATGGTCTGTGAAATTTAAAGACGACCGTAATAAGTAACGCAAGAAAGGGTAAAAGGTGTAATCGATTTCCTTTTTAAACAGGTATCGGAATTGTATAGGGTAATCTTCTCCAGTTTCCTGCTTCCCCTCTCTATAAGAAACCTGAATGTACGAACTCTCAAATATTTCCCCCAACATACCTTTTCTCTAACCCCCCCCCCCCCCCCCCCCCCCCCCCCACACACACACACACACACACACACTCTCTCTCTCTCTTACTTTTTGTTCATATTCTTTACTAGCTGAGGTACCCGGCGCTGCCCGGGGGAGAATCGAAGTATGGGTTGTTTATCTGTGTGTGTGTGGGGGGGGGGGGGTCCGGGGGGCCAAATTTGTTTTGCTTAAAACCTATTCTAGAACCACCTTAGTATGTATGCCATGTATGGGCTCTCCTTGAAAACGGAGAACCTCCCCCCCCCACTATTAAAACCTATTCTGGCACCCCCTTAGTATGAATGCCAAGTATGGGCTCTCCACATTGAAAACTGAGGGAGTAGTTCGAGAACAAACAGGCAGATTTACAGAAAGACAGACAGACTCACAGAAAGTGCCCTTTATATAGTAAATTTTACCGTTCTCTACAAGTCCCGAAAACTCTGGGATTGTTATTGCTGAAGACTATTCAGCGTAGGTTTCAGATTAACCCCTTCAGCACAAGACTATACAGCGTAGGTTTCAGATTAACCCCTTCAGCACAATGACGCAATGTTCATTACATTCTGGTTAGCATTAACCGATGTATTAAAGAGTTATTTCCATATTGCGATTTTGATAATTTCTATTGCCTTTCTATTGTGTCGTCCCTGTTTTGGTTTGTTTATTTTGCAAGTTTTACATGATATTTACATGATATTTACATGATATTTACATGATATTTACATGATATTTACATGATATTTACATGATAATTTACATGATATTTACACGATATTTACATGATATTTACATGATATTTACATGATATTTACATTATATTCAGCTTATGATCTACCTCTAGGACTCAGAGTGGTATAAACGATGCCAACAAACCTTCTGAATAACAAAAAAACTGTCTTAAACTGCATAAAATCAACTCATTGTAGCCAGAATTAAAGGTAAGAAACTATCACCGTGCTGAAGGTTAATTACAAAAGAAGCGTAAAGATAATCGAATGTTTATGAATTACAAACCTTAAGGGGGGATGGCCGTATTTACATGCTCACTTATGTAAACATTTATTATTTTCTTTAGTTTCCTACCTAGACCTCCATCAAGCTAAAAAAAAAAAAAAAAAAAAAAAAAAAAAAAAAAAAAAAAATTGCCCCCAAGACCGCCTCTTCAAGATATACTGTATGTGTACATTTTTCGATAAAAAAAAAAAGGCCGAACGCCCATCTCTCCTTACGGCTTTAACCCCTTCTGTACCGGAGACGTTTTGCCATTACATTCCGGCAACTATTAACGATTATATTCAGCTTAGGAAGGACGTCTACAAATTAAGAGTCTACGGATTATCACAATTAATCCATCTAGCTACCATATATTCTTCCTAATATTCACAAAATCGTCTAAATATAGCCAAAATAAAACACAAAAGACGTTACCGGTACAGAAGGGGTTAAGCGGAAGACACACTAAAACGCTGAAAGATAGTGCTATGGTTTTAATTGCCGACTTGCGAGTTTCGTTCTATAAGGAAGTTGGAGCTGTAGACAACGAGATTTAACAGAATTAGCAGGTAAAATAAGATCGTAGTACATTTATAAATACATAAAACCCAATTCAACATACCATTTATAAATACATAAAACCCAATTCAACATACCATTTATAAATACATAAAACCCAATTCAACATACCATTTATAAATACATAAAACCCAATTCACCATACCATTTATAAATACATAAAACCCAATTCAACATACCATTTATAAATACATAAAACCCAATTCAACATACCATTTATAAATACATAAAACCCAATTCACCATACCATTTATAAATACATAAAACCCAATTCACCATACCATTTATAAATACATAAAACCCAATGCAACATACCATTTATAAATACATAAAACCCAATTCAACATACCATTTATAAATACATAAAACCCAATGCAACATACCATTTATAATTACATAAAACCCAATGCAACATACCATTTATAAATACATAAAACCCAATGCAACATACCATTTATAAATACATAAAACCCAATGCAACATACCATTTATAAATACATAAAACCCAATTCAACATACCATTTATCCATCAGAAACTTACATTATTATTGCATTTCTGGTTTATATCGATGTTCTCGGCTCCAACTTCCTTATAGGCTGAAACACGCAAGTGGTCAATCGAATGAGCATAATACAAAGGAGTACAAAGGAGTACAAAGGAAATAAGCAACAACAGATCTAGTGACCCTTCTAGGTTGCTTGTCCTCCAAAACACTGAGGATCAAGTGTCCAAACAGTGGTTTAGAGTGGGTAAGGGAACATTGGAAAGGGAATTACTGCCCTGGAACTAATGTCCGTGGCAGGATAATGATGAAGCAACCGGTTTCTTGGCAGCGCACACGGATACACTTAAGTTGAGAGAAAATTATACTAATAAGTAACACCCCGTCTTAACCTTTTCACGCTTATGACGCGATTTTGAGCCTATTAGGGATACTTTAAAGCCTTTGTTACCATCAGGGGGATTTAGAAACCTTTAGTTTAGTTACTTCAACCTCTGCAGTTGTCTTTGAGTTAGCTAATTTTGGAGAGGTAATTATAAGAGTGAGAGAACTCTATTTCTTATTGCTAATCTGGCAACCTCTGCGTCATAAAAGCGTGAAAGAGTTAACATTAATCATCAATTACAAACTCCAATGTACTTAAATGAACCAATGAAAGCATATGGTCCTCCCGGGATTCGAAGTCGGGACACCACACCCAAAACACAAGCATCCAATACCCATAAGCCAATCTCCAACGAAACAAGAAGACTCGGGCACACGAATACACTACAAAATTCGTTCGAAAAATAGTGTCGTGTTATTATTTGAATAAGAATAATGAAGAAGCCATTTGTCTGTGTTCAAAGCATATAAACACCCTACTATGTAATTTATATATATATATATAAAACAAAAACAAATATAATCGAAAGCGTTTTGAGTTAAGCACTAACCCATATCCCAACTATACTAGAAAATATCGAGGCATTGAAATACACTACTAAATTTGTTCGGAAAATAAAATACACTACTAAATTCGTTCGGAAAATAAAATACACTACTAAATTCGTTCGGAAAATAAAATACACTACTAAATTCGTTCGGAAAATAAAATACACTACTAAATTCGTTCGGAAAATAAAATACACTACTAAATTCGTTCGGAAAATAGCATCGTGTTTTAATTAAATGAGCATAATACAGCAGCAATTTATCCGCTTCCGATGCACAGAAACACCCCGACTACTGTAGCATGGAAAGCAAATTAAGGGGAGATGGATCGGTTTTTCTGGACCCCTTTATCCTTCGTGTTTAGCATATTAGTTTTGAGATTATAAGAAGTTTGTTCCGTTAGTTTGGCGATTTTAAGAAGCATCTTCTCATTTCTTTGTCAATATTAAATCCTTTCGTGATTTTTAGGTGTCGGTTTTTTTTCCCTGACGATCTATAGCGAGCCTGTAATTTTAGAAGGAACAGGCCCTCGGCCGGGAAATTGTTCTACCAAAAAATTTACACATTCATCCTGAAAGGGGGTCTAAGGGGTGGGTTTTGTTTAAGCTTGATGGAGGTTTCGCGAGGAAACTCAAAATTAAATTAATAACTAAATATATAGACCAAAAAACAAGCACTACCCTCTCAAGCTAAGCCTTAATCCCGTGCCCCCTTCTCCCAACGAAACAAGCAAAGGATCTGGCAGACGTCTTAGGCTGAGGGTGGTGCAGACGGAGGAGGAAGAGGAGGAGGAAGAGGAGGAGGGCGATTAGTCCTTCTCTCGGGTGTTCCATTACCCAACCCGATCCCGGAATTAAGGAAGTGCATTAAAAGGAAGCAAAGCGGCGTTCTTTACCAATTCTTTCGCTAATGATGGAGTTGGGAGAAGAAAGGGAGGGGTGGGGGGTGGGGGGGGGGGGGGTGGTGGGGTTAAGGGGGTGCATGGGGGGGGGGGTGGGGGGTAGAGGAAAGCGTATGCGAAGGTTGTGACCAAAGGAGTACGTGTGGGGCGATTAGGTTAGGCCTGTGTGGTGTACTAAAAGAGTGGGGAGATAGAGGGGAGAAAGGAGTGGGTAGTGGAAGAGAGAGGGGGGGGGAGTATAGTGCGTGTGTTGGGGAGAGAGACATCATATATATGCTATGTTCCAAGGAGAGTATAGTATAGGGTGATACTATATACTGTATGTAAGTGGGTGAGAAGGCTAGGGTGAGGGGTGATGCTGTAAGATACTTAAGGGGGGTCACCTGCTTTTGTTTTCTCTTTCTCTCCTTCTCTCTCTTTCTCTGGCTTGTATCCCTTCGGCCCCATTCAGCCAACTGTTTTAAGACGTTTATCCCCATCCAGGTGTCGATTTCTTCCTGGCGAGCGGTAGCGAGCCAGCATTGTATGGAAAAATCCGGCTTCGCCGGAGAAATTTTTCTATCGAAAAATGTACACATTTACCTTCCTGTCAAAACAAAAACATATATATATTGGCTCGCTACCGCTCGCCAGGAAAATATTGACACCTGGATGGGAGTAAACGTCTTAAAACAGTAGGCTGAATGGGGCCGAATGGATACAAGCCAAAGAGAGGGAAAGAAAGAAAACAAAAGCGAGGTGACCCCCCTTAAGGAGTGTTAGGGGGAGGTGATAGGGGTGAGGGGTGCGAGGGAGTTAGGGTGTGTGGGGGGGATATGTTGTTTTTCAGATTTTAAGACGTTTGGCCCATTAGTTTGGCGATTTTAAACTGTTCGCCCCATTTCTTTGTCATTATGAAGACCTTTCGTGCCATTTATGTGTCTTAAAGTGCGTTAACCCGTTCAATACTGGTGTTATCCTTTAATGATAGTCTGGCAATGATTAGACGATTTCATATTCAGCTTAGGAAACATGCACACAAACTCTCACTATCACACACACAAACACACACACACACACAGAGAAACACACTCACACAAACTGACGAATAAGTAACACATATACACAACCTCTCTCTCTCTCTCTCTCTCTCTCTCTCTCACACAATCACACTCTCTCTCTCCTCTCTCTCTCTCTCTCTCTCTCTCTCTCTCTCTCTCTCTTCTCTCTCTCTCTCTCTCTCTCTCTCTCTCTCTCTCTCTCTCTCTCTCTCTCTCTCTCTCTCTCTCTCTCTCTCTCTCTCACACCACCACCAGAGGCTGTTGCTGTTTTTCACTTGAGTCACTCCTGATGCCGGCTCCCCCCAAGGGTGTATAGACAGAACCATGGAAAATATTGGAGATAATTATTTAGTGTTGCCTCTGGGGACCTTGTGTTTCTCTCTCTCTGTGTGTGTGTGTGTGTGTGTGTGTGTGTTTTTTTTTTTTTTTTTTTTTTTGTATGTGTGTGTGTTTCTGTGTGTGTGTGGGGTTTTTTCTGTGTGGGTGTGTGTGTGTGTGTTTCTGTGTGTGTGTGTGTTTCTGTGGGTGTGTGTGTGTGTTTCCGTGTGTGTGTGTTTCTGTGTGTGTGTGCGCGAGAGAAAAAGAGAGAGAGATTGTGTGTATGTTTTCTTTATCGTCAGTTTGTGTGTGTGTGTTTATGTGAGTGTGATAGTGAGAGATTGTGTGCATGATTTTTTGTGTGCGTCCATTTGTGTGTACGTGTGTGTTTGCCGTTTTATATACTTCCACGTCTTTGCATTTTCATGATTGTTCAATTTTCTATGAAATTCCAATTTTCCATGTCGTCTGCTTTTCATATGTATATTGTCAATAATTCAAACTGCCTTTGGCATATATCTATCTGAAATGTTATATCTATCTGAAATGTTTCTAAATTGTGTTATTCTAGACCGGTAAAGTTAGCGTTAACCCTTTCAGTATCGTTGACGTATCTTTTATTTGATTTCAGCTACATTGAAACGATTTTATGAAGCTCAGGAAAATTATGTGGTACCAGTAGCTAAAAGGATTCCTTGAGATAGTCTGCAAACCTTTCTATGGGTAGAAGTATTTTCTTAACGCAATAGAATCGTCTTAATAGTTGACATAATATAATAACAAGACTGTCACCGGTACTGAATGGGGTAAATGTTTGGGTTAGGTTTGCAAGAGTCTGTAGCCTTTTAATTGATAGACGTCCTTCCTAAGCTAAATAAAAGCGTCACCACTACTTAACCCCTTCTATTCCGGCGACGTCCTTTTCATTATATTCTGGGAACAATTAGACGATTTTATTCAGCTTAGGGAGAACGTCTACCTGTTGAAAAGCTACAGACTATCTCAATTAATCCTTTTAGCTCCCATATATCCTTCCTAAGCTTCTCAAAATCGTCTAAATGCAGCTAAGATAAGTACACCAAGACGTCACCGGTACTGAAGGGGTTAAGGGAAGAGGATAGAGGAACAGAAAGGAGAGCCAGAACGAGACGAAAAAACAAAAACTGAAAAGAATCAAGTCTTTCACGACAAATATGAGCCTTTTTCTTGAATACTTCGGTGAATGAAGAACTCACTCGGTTGACCATTTAAACTAGTAGCTCTCAACCAGTGGTCAGGGCAGTCTAGGGAGGAAACTAAATATAATAATAAATAAATAATTATACAAATCAGTACATAGAAATCTCCCCTTTCCGCTTAAGAGGAGGTTTCCACTTGAAGGACTTTTTTCTTGACCCCTTTCTCCCTCATGTCTAGCCCCATCGCTTTTGAGATTTTAAGACGTTTGCCCCATTAGTTTGGTGATTTTAAGAATGTTCGCCCCATTCTGTCAATTTTAAGACCTTTCGTGCCATTTAGGGGTCGATTTTATCCTGGCGAGCGATAGCGAGCCTGTAATTTAAGAGTAACCGGCCTTTGGCCGGGACATTTTTCTACCGAAAAATGTACAAATTTATCTTGAAAGGGGGTCAAGGGGGTGACATTTTAAGATTGCTGGAGGAGTAGGAAACAAACTAAAAACCTCCCCTTAAGTCAACCAATACTGTTAAAGACATAAATACCAGCTGACTTTGTATTCAACTTTGCATTCACCCAATTTCTCCTAGTGGCCAACTTTGTACTCAACCTATTTCTCTTGTATTCCCCGCCTCTACCTGAAGCAGCTCACCTGTCTCACCTGACTAAGTTATGAGATAATTAACGGGAACCTTTCTGATGACAAATATAATGTTAATGTCGGACAGGTTGGGAGAGAGGCATCCTAACCAGGATTCGAACCCATTAACTCTATTAGTTCATATTTGAAGAACCGGGATAGTCATGTGCTTTACTTATAACTGTCTTGATGGTGTAGTGGTTAGAGTGTTTAATATTATGTGTGTGGTAACTCAGGTTCGAATCCCGGTGGATCATATGATTTCATTAATTTCATTGGGAGGTGTTTGGTGTTGGAGTGAAATATAAACATAGATTATAGTCTCGTGGAGGACTATGGTTATGTGCTGAGCCTTCAAGTGTCTTGATGGTGTAATGGTTAGTGTTTAAGTTCGGTCTCAGGTTCGAATCCCGGGAGGATCACATGCTTTCATCAATTTCATTCGAGGGTGTTTGGTGTTGGGAGTTAATTTAATTAATTATGAATATTTCAAACACATGGTGATTATATTAGCCTTCAACCATGACTATTTTACGCATTCCCCCTCGCTAGGTCGGCTAAGTGATACGATTTTAATCATCCTGGTATTATTAATGCTCCCGAGACCTTTATCAAGCTTAAAAGAAGACCCTCTAAACCGCCCTTCGATATATTGGTTTCGTTATCCGTAGACAAATGTCCCGGCCTAAGACCGGTGCCTCTTAAATTACAGGATCGCTATCGCTCGTCAGGAAAATGAGGCTAAACATGAGGGAAAAAGGGGGGGGGTGGGGGGTCCAGGAAAAAAAAAAAAATATATATTTCCCCTTCAGAAGGCAGTCACACAGTCAACTATCGAATCCGAAAAACCACGCGAAAACTTTAATTCATAAGCTGAACGTCAAGGGATCTCCCCTTACAAACACGCTCCCCCCCGTCCCCATACACATCAAAACACAATACACTCACAAACACATGGCAAACAATCTCTGAACACCCACCCACACCCAAGCAACAACACTCCATTAATCAGACGCACACAACATGCATCAAAACACAATCCACTCCCAAACGCACCAACACATAAACAAAACAAATATACACAGCCATCCACACCCAAGCACCAACAGCCCAACACTCCCAAACAAATACACACGCATAACCCTTTCTCACAAACAAATACAAACACATAACCCTCTCACACAAACAAATACACACGCATAACCCTTTCTCACAAACAAATACAAACACATAACCCTCTCACACAAACAAACACAAACACATAACCCTCTCACACAAACAAATACAAACACATAACCCTCTCTCACAAACAAAATTATACAAACACATAACCCTCTCACACAAACAAATACAAACACATAACCCTCTCTCACAAACAAATACAAACACATAACCCTCTCTCTCTCTCTCTTTTACTCTCGCCCCAACAACTTCCACCCGCCCCCCTCTCTTTACCCCCCCCCCCCCCGTGTGTGTGTGTAGTGTAGTATAGTCTGGTCCATATCCCGGGTAAAAAGTTTTGGTGATGTTTACCGAGCCGTGTGTTGTGTTGTGTTGTGTTGTGGGTGGTCATGGTACTGGCTCAACCCGGGGTGCTGGATGCTGATGCTGCTCTCTCTCTCTCTTGCTCTTGCTCTCTCTTTCTTTGTCTCTCTCTCTCTCATCATCTAATGAAGATTGGATTAATATGAATTAATCAGTAGGCATGTGGAGGGAGCGGAGGGTGGGGAGAGAGCCTTCTACTTTACTGTTCTATTCTTCCACTATAAACTGTCCCTGTCTATTAGTATTAAGGCCGGACCATCTAATTGGGACCGCAAGGTCTGTGTGGTCTGAGTATCTGTGTAACTCTCTCTGTCTCTGTTGCTTGCTCTGTATCTGTTTCTTTCTCTGTTTCTTGCTCTCTCTCTCTCTCACTCTCACTCACTCTCTCTCTCTGTTTTATTTTCTTCTTTAATGGTATGGAAGTTGGCAGGAATGTAATCAATGGGATCTTTCTAATTTGTCCGTTAGTTTGATGTAGTTTCATTTTCCGTTAGATAGTAGAATATCAAGAAGGCGCACACGCAGATTTTGACGAAAGCAGGGCTATACTGAAAACAGATTCCCATAAAGTGTTCGTAATTTTTGTATTAATAGTTGGTGACGCCCCAACCTCCAGAATGCCTTTGCTTGGGCTTCGGCTGGACGTTGAAAAATGGCTGGTGTGCTCCGTGGACTTACACATAAAGTTAGGTCAGGTTACTATTTTTGCATCTTTCTTAACTCTCTCTCTCTCTCTCTCTCTCTCTCTCTCTCTCTATATATATATATATATATATATATATATATATATATATATATATATAATTACACCCTCACTTTCTCCCGGTCCTTCTTCCATCCCTCTATTCTCTCCCTCCCCCCCCCTCCCCCTCCCCCTCCCCCAACAACAACCATGGTATAGGAGGCCAGGCACGCAGTCTCCATCACTCTTCTCCTCCCTTGACTAATGAGGGGGCAGAATTAGCGGTGATGTGGTGTGATAGGCCTGTAAAAAATAGCTCGGGTGGCCGTCGAACTGTCAATTAATCATGATCACAGGGGGTGGGGGGGGGGGTAGGTGTGGAGGTGGAGGGGTAGGTGTGGGGGGGTGGAAGTGTGGAGGTGGAGGTGCAGGGAGGTGGAAGGGAAAGTTGAGGGGCAAAGGAAAAATGTGTCGCTTTGGCTCCCAGTCTGCCAACCTCGAGGTTGGCAGTAGGGAGGTCAATCCACGAAAGAGATGCCGCCACTTGAGAACTAGAAAATATATAAGTAAAAGGAACAGTCCGAGTAAGCTATGGATATGACAGATATCGTTCAACTCTCACTCTGATAGACCAGCCCATCACCATCGTTAAATTCTATGAGATTACGGTATTATGTTGGCACTCAGTCGAATTTGTTCGTGGCCGTTTTTGGTTTGCGGTCGATTTTGGCCAACCGTTTAAGCATGTTGAGTCACTTTGTTCCTTGGAAAACTTTATGTGTAGCCATTCTGGTCTGTGGTCGTTTTGGCCAGTGACCATTTTTGTCCGTGGCCGTTTTGGTCCACGGCCGATAATGGCAGAGCTGTGCGACGAAATTAGTGTGATTAGTAATGTCAGTGACCATTTAGGTCCCCTGCCGATACGGTCCGAACGGTCAAATATGATTGGCTGTTTCGATCTGTGGCCGTTTTTGTCTGAATTGTTTTTGTCTATGGCCGTTTTGGTCCGTGGCCTTTTTTAGCCCGCGGCCGATAAGTGGTCGGAGCAACAAATTTAAGTCCGGAGTATCCAGCGAATGCAACAAATTTCGTTCAATCTCGATCAAGGCCCCCAGTCGGTGTCATACAACAGTCATCATGAAGTCCTGCAACAGTCACCATGAAGTCCTACAACAGTCACCATGAAGTCCTACAACAGTCACCATGAAGTCCTACAACAGTCACCATGAAGTCCTACAACAGTCACCATGAAGTCCTACAACAGTCACCATGAAGTCCTACAACAGTCACCATGAAGTCCTACAACAGTCACCATGAAGTCCTACAACAGTCACCATGAAGTCCTACAACAGTCACCATGAAGTCCTACAACAGTCACCATGAAGTCCTGAGTATCTGATATGCGTCACGTGAGTATCATGTCAAACTGGCAAAACTTCTAATTTTAGGGAGAAATCCTCCTTAGCAGATATACAGCAGACACACGGCAATGATGACATTAAATCCTCCTTAACAGATATACAGCAGACACACAGCAACGATGACATTAAATCCTCCTTAACAGATATACAGCAGACACACAGCAACGATGACATTAAATCCTCCTTAGCAGATATACAGCAGACACACAGCAACGATGACATTAAATCCTCCTTAGCAGATATACAGCAGACACACAGCAACGATGACATTAAATCCTCCTTAGCAGATATACAGCAGACACACGGCAACGATGACATTAAATCCTCCTTAGCAGATATACAGCAGACACACAGCAACGATGACATTAAATCCTCCTTAGCAGATATACAGCAGACACACGGCAACGATGACATTAAATCCTCCTTAGCAGATATACAGCAGACACACAGCAACGATGACATTAAATCCGCAACATTCATTAGGCTGAGATAACAACTAATAGCAAGGTTAATAAGTAATGCATTATATGGTTAACAAGCAATTTTGTTTTGTTGGCCTATGTAAATAAAATGAGAGACTGAAAAATGCTGAATACATCAGTGAAGATGAGTATAATGTACTTAATATGAAAACCTGAGTAATACTGAGTAACCATATGTACTGAGGTAAATATGAGTATGTGTAAAATTAATATAACTGGGAAATGAGTAACAATAAGGATATGAACAAAAAGTGGACATGGTGAGTGCCACATGAGTGCGAGTTGCAATTAACCCTCTCCGACATATGACGCGATTTTGAGCCTATTGGGGATACTTTAAAGCCTTTGTTACCATCAGGGGTATTTAGAAACGTTTAGTTTAGTTACTTCAACCTCTGCAGTTGTCTTTGAGTTAGCTGTGGGCAGAAAACTAATTTTGGAGAGGTAATTATAAGAGTAAAAGAACTCTATTTCTTATTGTTAAACTGGCAACTTCTGTGTCATATGTGCGTGAAAGGGTTAATAGATCCTGTTTGTATATTTCTTATGGGACAAGTAGAAGCATTAAGGAGGGATGGGCGTATTTATTTGCTCATATATGTATTTTTATATCGGTATTTTTTATTCCTCCGTAGACCTCCATCAACCTTAACAAAAAACACCCGCCCAGGACCCTCCTTTAAGATAAATGTGTACATTTTTCGATAGAAAAATGTCCAAGCTGAAGGCCGGTTCCTCGTAAATTACAGACTCGCTATCGCTCGTCAGGAAAAAATCGACACCTATATGACACGAAAAGTAAATATTGTCAAAGAAATGGGGCGAAAGGTCATCAAATCGCCAAACTAATGGGCAGAACGTCTTAAAATCTGAAAACTAATGGGGCTAAACATGAGGAAGAAGGGGGACCAGAAAAACGACCCACCTCCCCTTAATGTATTGGATTAGGACTAATTTTATTCTCGCCTATATTTTAGCATCTTAAAAAACTTTGAAATATATTGGCCTTTTTCACAAAAATAGTTTTTATTTTATAACCTTGGTTATGTTGCTTTTGCATTTATTTATTAAAACAATAATATGCAGTACTATTCTTTGAATACTAAAACAACTCCAGTGCATCAATGGATTAAAACCGTTAGAAAAGTCAGGTATTTGTTGATTTAATGAATTGAGTTTAGAGGTGAAGTTGGTTGGTGGAAAACACATAATAATTACTATAATATAATATGGTGTTTTACTTTCATCATTAATGTTATTTCTTGTTTGTAGTCCTTTGATGTTTGGTATACATTTCAATTTTATAATTTTGTATTTTTATAGACGGTTTTATGAATAATAATTAATAAAGTTCTACTGTAGAGTGTTGCTTACAGATGAAAGACAACACATTATATGTACAAGTCGACAATGAAGTACTTTCTTTAGAAAGTACTTCATTGTCGACTTGCACTTCATAGGATGAAGAAAAGATTAATTGAGGGAGAGAGTTCCAGAGTTCACTTGTTGAGTAGAAGAAAGACTGAGAAAATGTACCCCTTACTTGCCACCCAAATCCATTCTTTAACGAACGATCTCAATTAGCCCCGTAATTCCCACAATTTGCTCGTAAACTTAATATAATAGTACACAGATACCTAAATAAAACGAAGAATGACGCCACGGTTTACTGAAGGAGTTCGCAGCATCTCAAACAGACTTCCTACACCCCATCAAATCCCCCCCCCCCTCACCCACAATCCTACCCCCCAATTCTACCCCACCCCATCCTTCCTCCTAATTCTCCACCCCTTAATTCTACTCCTCCCCATCCTCCCTCCTAATTCTGCACCCCTCCCCATCCTCCCTCTTAATGCTGCACCTCTTAATTCTACCCCTCCAAATCCCCCTCCTAATTCTGCACCCGTTAATTCTACCTCTCCCCATCCTCCCTCCAAATTCTCCACCCCTTAATTCTACCTCTCCCCATCCTCCCTCCTAATTCTGCACCCCTTAATTCTACCTCTCCCCATCCTCCCTCCTAATTCTGCACCCCTTAAACCTACCCCTCTCAATTCCCCTCCCGAATCATGGGCCTCCAAATCCTGCCCCCACTAATCCTAAACCTCGCCAATCCCTCCCATTACTTCCCTTCCCCAATCCTGCCCCTCCCTAGTATCCCTCCCCCTAAATGTTCTACCCCCAAACCCTACCCATCCCCATCCTTCCTCCCTTAAGGGGAGATGAGCCGATTTTTCTGGCCCCCTTCTCCCTTGTGTTTAATCCCATTGGGTTTTAGATTTTATTACTTTACACCCCATTTTGTTGTCAATATTAAGACCTTTCGTGCCATTTAGGTGTCGATTATTTCCTGGCGAGCGAGAGCGAGCCTGTAATTTTAAGAGTAACCGGCTTTCGGCCGGAACATTTTTCTACCGAAAAATGTACAAATTTATCTTTAAGAGGGTTCTAGGGGGTGCTTTTAACAGTTTGATTGAAGTCTAATGAGGAAACTAATAAATAAATGAATAAACGAATTAATAGACCATAAAAAACAGCCACTAGTCCCTTAATTCCGTACCCTCTCCCAATCCTACCTCCCCCCCCCCCCCCTTCTACCTCCAACACAGCACGTCAAAGTTCCCACAGCTCCCCCCCCCCCCCCCCACCTCCCCCCTCCCCGGCGTCCCTTCTCCGAAAATAATTAAAAAACATCGATTCACTCTTATCTGCCGTCTTCACTTTAGGTTTAGTAAGACCCTGCATTTTACGGATTTAGGAGCGACTCGAATAATTCTAGAGGCATTTTCTTTGTTTGGTGTTGCAGTGGGGGCTTTCTGCTTTGTTATGGCTTGATTGTTTTATGTTATGACTGACACATTAACCCTTTGAAGCTCTGACACGTTTTTACAGTTTTATTTTGGCTATCATTAGACGATTTTATGCAGCTTAGGAAGGATCTGTGGGTGTTAAAAGGGTAAATACTATCTCAATCAACCCTCTAACTTCCACATACCGTTACTAATCTGAATAAAATCGTCTAATAGTAGCCAGAAAAAGAACTGAAACGCGTATTGGAGCTTGAAAGGGTTAATAATTTGTAGTTAACCCATTCAGTACCAGGGACGTCCATTGCATCGTATTCTGGCAACTATTAGACAATATTATTCAGCTTACGAAGGACCTCTAGCAATAATAAGGCTTCAGACTTTCTCAACCAACCCTTTCAACTACCACCAATCTCGTATATCTCGTATATCGCTAGCCAGGAAAAAAATCGACACCTAAATGAGATGAAAGGTCTTGATGTTGACGAAGAAATGGGACGAAAGCTCTTAAAATCGACAAACTGATGGGGCGAACATCTTAAAAATCTCAAAAACTAATGGGGCTAAACATGAGGGAAAAGGGGGTCTAAGAAAACGACATACCTCCCCTTAAATGAGTTGATATCTATTTTGTGTAAACTTTGGTACAATTCATCTAATTGTTATAATGGATTATCAAACTATATTCTACCATACCCAGTGATTTGAACACACAGAGGAAGAGAAAGAGAAGGACGAGCAGGTGGAGGAGGTGGAGGAGGTGGAGGAGAAGGAAGAAGAAAAAGAGAAGGAGGAATAGGGGGAGGTGGAGGATATGAAGAAACTAGAGAAAAAGACGGGAGAGGAGGAGAAAGAGAGAGAAGAGAAGGAGAAGGAAGAGGAGGAATAGAAGGAAGAAGGAAGCAGAGAAAGAGAAGGATTAGGGAGAGGAGGAGGAGGAGGAGAGGGGGGAGAGAACTATGGAGAAAGAAGTTGAGGAGGGTTGAAGGAGGGAGTTTTTAGTGTTGAAAGTGGTGGTAGGAGGTCCACATGACTCTTAAATGATAATGGAAGAATCTGATACCTCTCTCTCGCTCTCTCTCTCTCTCTCTCTCTCTCTCTCTCTCTCTCTCTCTCTCTCTCTCTCTCTCTCGTTTCAACACGCAGCCCTAATGACAAAACAATATTTTAATTTTTCGCTCCAAATGATCACTCCCTCTTTATAATATATTAATCTAATAATGAAAACCCCCTAAGAAGTCCCCTCTCTCATATTATCATTTTTATCAATATATAGAAAAATAAACCCAAGTTCTATTTAGTCTGCGGAAAAGCCCCAATGCGCCTCTTTTTATTAGTATCCATAATTGTTATACATATTATTTTGAAATGCCGCAATTCATATTTTTGTATCCATATTTCTCGTTATTATTTTGAAATGCCGTAATTCATATTTTTGAGCGTGGATATAAAATGTCTAATGTTGTTGTTGGGGAGATATAAATAATGTTTCTACTTAGTTATTAATATTTTTCAAGTGGTGTTTGTGATGTGTTTTTTTTTTTTTTTTTGGAATTAGCGTAATCACGGCGTAAATGGAGTGACCAAGTTTTATGATTTGTGAACAGGTTTTTGTGTGTCTGCTTGTATTATTACCTTGTTTGTGTGTGTGGAGGGGGGGGGGGGGGGTCTGCTTGCATTATTACCTTGTGTGTGTGGATGTGGGCGTGTGTGGATGTGTGTGTGCTGTATTAATGTCTGTCAGATGTTGAATAGGGTGGGTAAGTGTAGGAACATGTTTGTATATTTCACTCGATATGAAGAAATGAAGCTAAGATATTGCCGATACCAATTATTGATCAAAACATAGTGCCGAGACATCACTTATTAGCGCGATTGTACAGTCGGCTCAGAAAGTACCGCTACCTGTCCCCATATTTATTGTGTTCATCGGTCTATCTGTATATGGATTTCATGGACCCCGCTTCTCCCTCATGTTTAGCCCCATTAGTTATGAGATTATAAGAAGTTATATTTGTTTTATACTGATCATTATAAGAAGATTATGTTATACTGATCATTATAAGAAGATTATGTTATCCTCAGAAAGGATTATCTGGGGGTCAAAATAGTAATTGGAATATTATATTACTGCTTTCATTGATAGAGGTCCTTTCCAAGCTGCATAAAATCGTCTGAGGAGAGCCAGAGCATAAGAAAAACATATCTGGGAGCCAAAAGAATGAGATGATTAACCCTTTGAAGCTCTGACGCGTTTTAGCAGTTTATTTTGGCTATCATTGGACGATTTTATGCAGCTTAAGAAGTATCTGTGGGTATTAAAAGGGTAAATACTATCTCAATCAACCCTCTGACTTCCATACACCACTACTAATCTGAATAAAATCGTCTAATAGTAGCCAGAAAACAGAACAGAAACGCGTATTGGTGCTTGAAAGGGTTAATAGATACCTTACCGCTTTGGCTGATAGAGGTCCTTTCCAAGCTGCCGAAAATCGTCTAAGAAGAGCCAGAAAAAACAGAAAACGAAAAGTACAGTCATCGTACCGGAGTTAAGGGGGTAGTGCTCGCTTTTTCTGGACCCCCTTCTCCCTCATGCTTAGCATAATAGTTTTAACACGTTCCTTCCGTTAGTTTGGAGATTATGAGACCTTTCGCCTAATTTATTTGTCAATATTAAGACGTTTCGTGTCATTAGGTGTCGATTTTTTCCTGGCGAGCGATAGCAAGCCTGTAATTTAAGAAGGAGCCGGCCTTCGGCCGGGACACTGTTCTACCGAAAAATGTATAAATTAATCTTGAAAGGGGGTCTAGGGGGTGTCTTTTTAAGCTTAATGGAGGTCTAGCGATAACATTAAAAATATATATAAATAAATATAATATAATACAGTAGACCAAAAGCCAAGCACTACCCACTTAAGGGGAGATATCGACTTGAGGTACTTTTTTCTGGACCCCTTTCTCCCTCATGTTTAGCCCCATTGCTTTTGATATTATAAAACGTTTGCCCCATTAGTTTAGCAATTTTAAGAACTTTCACCCCATATTAAGACCTTTCGTGCAATTCAGGTGTCAATGTTATCCTGGCGAGCGATAGCGAGCCTGTAATTTAAGAGGAACCGGCCTTCGGCCGGGACATTTTTCTACCGAAAAATGTACAAATTTATCTTGAAAGGGACTCAAGGGGGTGTAATTTTTAAGCTTGATGGAGGTCTAGGGAACAAACTAAATACCTCCCCTTAAGGAGGTAGTTCTTGGCTGTTGGTCAATATACTTATTAATTTATTTATTTTTGAGTTTCTTCGCTAGACCTCCATCAAACTCAAAATATCACCCCCTAGACCCCCTTTCAAGATAAATGTGTAAATTTTTCGGTAGAAAAATGTCCCGACCGAAGGCCGGTTCCTTCTAAATTACAGGCTCGCTATTACTCGCCAGGAAAAATGAGACCCGTAAATGGCACGAAAGATCTTAACATTGACGAAGAAATGGGGCGAAAGGTCTTAAAATCGACAAACTAACGGTATGAAAATCTAAGAAAAACAAAAACTAAAATGCTAAACATGAGGGAGAAGGGGGTCCAGAAAAAGCGACTACTACCCCCTTAAAATAAATACAAACGCGGGAGACGGCGGCTGCTGCTCAATATACGGGGTCGTCTGGGAAGGGAATTTGGTATGTAGATTTTCCTAATAACCCTTTTCTTCTAATCACCTTCCTTCCGTTGTGTTGACTTTATCTCTCTCTCTCTCTCTCTCTCTCTCTCTCTCTCTCTCTCTCTCTCTCTCTGTTAATCTGTCTATCTCTCTAGCTCTCCTCTCAACCCACCTCTCTATCCATATTTCGCCTCTCTCTCTCTCTCTCTCTCTCTCTCTCTCTCTCTCCTCCATTACTTTGTGTGTTTCCGTTTTAGCTGTTCAGTGTTATGGTGTTTTAGCTGTTCAGTGTTATGGTGTTTTAGCTGTTCAGTGTTATGGTGTTTTAGCTGTTCAGTGTTATGGTGTTTTAGCTGTTCAGTGTTATGGTGTTTTAGCTGTTCAATGTTATTGTGTTTTAGCTGTTCAGTGTTATGGTGTTTTAGCTGTACAATGTTATGGTGTTTTAGCTGTTCAGTGTTATGGTGTTTTAGCTGTTCAATGTTATGGTGTTTTAGCTGTTCAGTGTTATGGTGTTTTAGCTGTACAATGTTATGGTGTTTTAGCTGTTCAGTGTTATGGTGTTTTAGCTGTTCAGTGTTATGGTGTTTTAGCTGTTCAGTGTTATGGTGTTTTAGCTGTTCAAGTTAGTGTTTTAGCTGTTCAGTGTTATGGTGTTTTAGCTGTTCAGTGTTATGGTGTTTTAGCTGTTCAGTGTTATGGTGTTTTTATGGTGTGTTTTAGCTGTTCAGTGTTATGGTGTTTTAGCTGTTCAGTGTTATGGTGTTTTAGCTGTTCAATGTTATGGTGTTTTAGCTGTTCAGTGTTATGGTGTTTTAGCTGTACAGTGTTATGGTGTTTTAGCTGTTCAGTGTTATGGTGTTTTAGCTGTTCAGTGTTATGGTGTTTTAGCTGTACAATGTTATGGTGTTTTAGCTGTTCAGTGTTATGGTGTTTTAGCTGTTCAGTGTTATGGTGTTTTAGCTGTTCAGTGTTATGGTGTTTTAGCTGTTCAGTGTTATGGTGTTTTAGCTGTTCAGTGTTATGGTGTTTTAGCTGTTCAGTGTTATGGTGTTTTAGCTGTTCAGTGTTATGGTGTTTTAGCTGTTCAGTGTTATGGTGTTTTAGCTGTTCAGTGTTATGGTGTTTTAGCTGTTCAGTGTTATGGTGTTTGTTTAATCTCTATATTCAATGTTATCTTCTTATCTCTGTTAGTCGGCCTGTATGTCCCCTAGAGGTCCTTCTTAGTCTGAATAAAAGTTGGCGGTGGAAAGAATGAAAACACACAAATGAGTTTGAGAAGTTCAAGCAAAATTAGATGATAGAGTGAAACACGAGTCATCTAAATGTAAGACTAAATGGAAAACACGTTTATGAACCCTTTTTTCAGACGTTCTACTGAAAGTCTATATATACAGTGAATATATATATATATATATATATATATATATATATAGTATCCTGCATTTGTATTATTGAAAATAGTTTAACTTTGAAACGCTATTCTTTGTATTAAATTATCTCTAATAGCATGCTTTTCTTGATTTCGAGAATTATTAGAATATTATTTAGCCAGTGAAATTTACAAAAAAATAGCAACCAAAAATGGTTAGTTAGAAGGTAATATGAGAATGTACCTTGTATATATGCAAGGAATAGGAAGTTGATAGGGATATATACACATAATAATATAGGTGCACCAAATAATTACAATAAGCCTGACTTAATGGGGTTACATGTTACAAACCAATATAAAAATGAATTACTTACTAGGCATACAGATTAGGACACACACACACACACACACACACACACACACACACACACACACACACACACACGAAATCGCTCGCTCATATTAAAAGGTGATATTCATTACGAAAAACAAAATAAATGTCAAAAAATGGGCTGAAGGGTGACAAGCAGGTGAGAGAGACAGATCAGCGATAAAATAGACGGTTGAAAAGGTGACCCTCAGCTGCAACAGACAGGATGACCAGAGACAGAGAGAGAGAGAAATAATACAGGTGTTCCTCAATTACCTCATGATCGGCGACAGTCATCGGATAATGACATTTAAAACTTTCTACGGCTGGAGGGCGTCCAAATATCACCGAGAGGACGGAGGGGTCGGGACGGACTTTTGAAGGTAGGGGGAACATAACAAAAGGAATTAGAGAGGCTTACGTGTGTTGAAGTAATTTAGCAAAGTTGACAATGATTATAAACACCATATGAGAAGGAGCACTTTATTGGCAACGGTTTGCAGATAGCTTCATCAAGTCACTTCCCTTGATCTTGGCCCTGTCGGTCTTTCAACTATGGGGGAGGCATTCGCTACAGGCAGTTCTGCCTTTTGTCTCCCTCACTCACAGAGAAAAAACAAAGAAAACAAAAGACTTACCTGTCGGTCTAAAAGGTGTAGGATGGGAAAGAGATTGTGTGTGTAGCAATATCAATGACCATAATCTTGGTGCCTCCAACGTAAGTATTTTTGCAGGAATAATTACATAATTAACCAATACTAAAATGACTTTGGAAATCTTGTTGCTAATACTTCTCTATAATCGTGCAAAAGTTATGATCAATCTCTCAAAAATACTTCGACACAGACTTCCCAAAATAAGGAATAACGGCTCGTAGGATTTTCTAACTTGGGTTGCAACGATGATGAGAGGGGGTTAAGAGAACATTCGAATACAAGGAGAGAGAGAGAGAGAGAGAGAGAGAGAGAGAGAGAGAGAGAGAGAGAGAGAGAGAGATATTGAGTCGAAAGCTAGATAGATAGATAGAGTTGGGTTGAGAGGAGAGCTAGAGAGAAAGATAGATTAACAGAGAGAGAGAGAGAGAGGGGGGGGGGGGGGAGAAAGAGGTGATAGTAGAAAGGCGATCTACTGCAATATACATAAAGTTCAGAGAGGGACGCAACTTTGGAATAATGATGTTGAGGTGTGTGTGTGTGTGTGTGTGTGTGTGTGTGTGTGTGTGAGTGTCGCTGTTTAAGTTATCGATTCATGGGGGGGGGGGGGCATCAATTTTTCATCCATCCTCAACTCGACCCGTTAACTCTAGTCCACCACCCCCACCCCCTATCCCCATCCCCCCCACCCCCCACCCCCCATCCCACCAAACCCACCCCACCTCCCCCCCGTAGTTCTTAAGGGAAAATGGGTCGTTTTTTCCTGGTCCCCCTTCTTCCTCATGTTTAGTCCCATAAGTTTTCAGATGTTATGACGTTAGGCCCATTAGTTTGGCGGTTTTAAGACCTTTCGCCTCCTTTCTTTGTTAATATTAAGACTTTTCTTGTCATTTAGGTGTCGATTTGTTCCTGGCGAGCGATAGTGAGTCTGTCTTGATGGTATAATGGTTAAATTATTAAAAATCTGGATGTGGTAACCCAGTCTCGAATCCCGGTAGGATCACTTGCTTTAATTAATTTCGTTGAGAGATGTTTGGTATGTGGAGTGAAATGATTAAATTAGATTTAAGAGGAACTGGCCTTAAACTCAAACACATGAAAAAAAATCTTATAATAGTGAACAAAATTTAATAATAATATATAAGATATATAAATAGGGAGATCAATACCCCCCCCCCCCCCCCTTAACCCTTTCAGTACGGTTGACGCCTTACTTCTTGTGTTTCTGGCGGTTATTAGACGATTTTATTGAGGTTCGGAAAGTGATATGGCAGTGGGATTATTGATAGAGGCCGTCTTTTATCCTTTTAACTCCCACAGATCCTTCCTAAGCTGTATAAAGTGGTCTAGTGATAGCCAGAATAAGCTGCCAGAAGGGTAACAGTTTCAGTAAGGGTGACGCATTTTATATTATTTATTCTGGGTGATATTAGACGATTGTATATAGATTAGGAAAGGCTACAACTATCACAATTAAACCACTAGCTCTCCCAATTAAACCACTAGCTCCCCCAATTAAACCACTAGCCCCCCCAATTAAACCACTAGCTCCCCCAATTAAACCACTAGCTCCCCCAATTAAACCACTAGCTCCCCCAATTAAACCACTAGCTCCCCCAATTAAACCACTAGCTCCCCCAATTAAACCACTAGCTCCCCCAATTAAACCACTAGCTCCTCCAATTAAACCACTAGCTCCCCCAATTAAACTACTAGCTCCCCCAATTAAACCACTAGCTCCCCCAATTAAACCACTAGCTCCCCCAATGAAACCACTAGCTCCCCCAATTAAACCACTAGCTCCCCCAATGAAACCACTAGCTCCCCCAATGAAACCACTAGCTCCCCCAATGAAACCACTAGCTCCCCCAATTAAACCACTAGCTCCCCCAATTAAACTACTAGCTCCCCTAATTAAACCACTAGCACCCCCAATTATACCACTAGCTCCCCCAATTAAACCACTAGCTCCCTCAATTAAACCACTAGCTCCCCCAATGAAACCACTAGCTCCCCCAATTAAACCACTAGCACCCCCAATTTAAACCACTAGCTCCCCCAATTAAACCACTAGCTCCCCCAATTAAACCACTAGCTCCCCCAATTAAACCACTAGCTCCCTCAATTAAACCACTAGCTCCCCCAATTAAACCACTAGCTCTCCCAATTAAACCACTAGCTCCCCCAATTAAACCACTAGCTCCCCCAATTAAACTACTAGCTCCCCCAATTAAACCAATAGCTCTCCCAATTAAACCACTAGCTTCCTCAATTAAACCACTAGCTCCCCCAATTAAACCACTAGCACCCCCAATTAAACCACTAGCTCCCCCAATTAAACCACTAGCTCCCCCAATTAAACCACTAGCTCCCCCAATTAAACCACTAGCTCCCCCAATTAAACCACTAGCTCCCCCAATTAAACCACTAGCTCCCCCAATTAAACCACTAGCTCCCCCAATTCCTTCTTGAGGGGAGAACTATATTAGATTTTATGTATGTATTATAATTTTAATTATTTTGTATTATTATTTGTGTATTATTATTAGTAATTATTATTATTCTAGTATTATTAATATCATTTTTTTGCTCCCTCCTTATACGTTCATCAAACTTAAAGAAATGCCCCCAAGACTCCTACTTCGAAATAAATGTGTGCATTTTCTGGTAGAATAATGGCTTCCAGCTTCTCCGAATTTACAAATTTGCTATCATTCGCTAGGAAATAGTCGACACCTAAATGGCACACAAGGTTTTTACAATCACCAAGCTAATGGGGCTAAATATGTGAGAGAAGGGGTTCTAGGAAAAAAAAAAAATCCCCTTAAACACATTGTCAGTAACCAAAGGATAAAACATTGTTTTTGTTTTATTAAAGAAAATGGGTTGAGATGTAGGTTATATTATAAACATTTTTAATCCTCAACGTGAATGCAACACACTACCATGGCTGAGAGATAGAACTGAAAATATAAAATACATATTGTGATTTATATTACTTATAACGGAGAGCTTTGATTATATCACTCCTTTACACACTAACACACACACACATACACACTCTCTCTCTCACACACTCACTCACTCTCTCTCACACACACACCACACACACTTAGTTCGACCAGTTCACTTGTACACTGCCCCCGACATGGATACGGCGGCCACTAATTTTCTCTTTTCGAACCCACACTTAATTTTCTTCCTCATATCATAGTCCCTTAGTGCAGTAAAGTGGAGAAGAAGAAGAATAGGAGCATAGATTAATTATGATATGAGCATACGCAATCTAGTGAGGTTCAGTAGTTTTGTTGCTGCTTCTTTTCCTTTTGTAATCCTTTGTAAAATGATCAGTCTAGCAATCTCGACAGGTCTTGCTGACTAATGTTGATTAGTAAAACACACACACACACACACACACAAGAGGAGGATGTGTATGAACTGAACTGCAAATAGGATGCAAACGTGAATATAACGAAGGAAACAATGGAATAAAATTAAATTATATATATATATATATATATATATATATATATATATATACTGTATATAACCAAA
The DNA here is from genome assembly GCA_032716605.1 of Paralithodes platypus. Classification (NCBI taxonomy): domain Eukaryota; kingdom Metazoa; phylum Arthropoda; class Malacostraca; order Decapoda; family Lithodidae; genus Paralithodes; species Paralithodes platypus. Next base: position 58,327,475 of record CM064521.1, on the reverse strand, counting down.
TATACTGATATAATGAATGGGAGAAACAGATGTACAATTCAATGCAATATAAGAGTGAAAAATGTATGAGAGAGAGAGAGAGAGAGAGAGAGAGAGAGAGAGAGAGAGAGAGAGAGAGAGAGAGACTGCTATAGGATGCTGGCCAATTGAGGAGAATGGCCAAGTGAGTTAAATTGAAGGATGCCTCTCTATCTTTTATATGCTCCTTCGATATTTGTCCGTTTTCTTTCATGGTGTAAGTTTTATCGAAGTGTTTTTTTTTTATTGGAAGTCTTTCTTATACTGCTGGCATACATCTCTGCCAGTCTCAGTCTCAGTCTCAGTCTCTCTCTCACTCACACTCACACTCTCTCTCTCTCTCTCTCTCTCTCTCTCTCTCTCTCTCTCTCTCTCTCTCTCTCTCTCTCTCTCTCTCTCTCTCTCTCTCTCTCTCTCTCTCTCCACACATACAAAATGTCAGTGTTCCGTATTTGCCTTCGGACGGGTTTTTCTATCGAGAAATGTACACATGTATCTTGAAGGAGGGTGTTTTTTTAAATCTTAACGGAGGTCCAGATAGGAAACTAAAAGAATATTAAGATAAAATACATAAATGTGCAAATAAATACGCCCATCCCCCCTTAGGGTTTCAAAGGCAGATAGTTCAAGTGGTGAGAACCCACGGGACAACGCTTGGACTACGCGAGGCCTTTCCTAAGAGTAATGAAATCGCTATCGCTCGCCAGCATTTTTTTTTTTTACACCTAAATTACACGAAAAGTCTTAATAATGACAAAGAAATAGGGCGAAAGATCTTCTAATCGCCAAACTAATGGGACGAACGTCGAAAAATCTGAAACTAATATAATGGGGCTAAACTTGAGGAAGAAGGGGGACCAGAAAAACGACCCATCTCCCCAAAGTACAGTCACGTTCTAAAGTAATGTCCTACGTCCTTATTTTCACCCTTAACCCCTTCTGTACCGGTGACGTCTTTTGTATTTTATTTCAGCTACATATAGACGATTTGTTTAAACTTAGGAAGTATACTGTATATGGTAGCTAAAAAGAGCAATTGAGATAGCACAATAGCCTTTTAATTGAGATAGCACAATAGCCTTTTAATTGAGATAGCACAATAGCCTTTTAATTGAGATAGCACAATAGCCTTTTAATTGAGATAGCACAATAGCCTTTTAATGGGTAGACGTCCATCCTAAGATGAACAAAATCGTTAAATATTTGCCAGAATATATTGAAAAGTACATCGCCGTTACAGAAGGGGTTAACCCCTTCTGTACCGCGCCGTCCTTTTAACTTCATTCTGGCTACTATTAGACGATTTTCTTCAGTTTCAAAAGGGCCTCCAGCAATTAACAGGCTTTGAACTATCTCATGTAACCCTCTTTACTACCACAGATCTTTCTTAAACTGCACAAAATCCTCTAAATATAGCTAGAATAAAATGAAAAAGACGTCGCCGGTACAGAAGGGGTTAATGATCTTCCTATAGTCCGTTTGTTTTCATCAGGCGGTAAATTTATTCCCTTAACCCCATGAGGATCGTACCCGCGTTGTGACAGTTTTTTTTCTGGCTATCATTAGACGATTTTATGCAGTTTAACCCTTACAGTGCCGGGGACGTCCTTCTGATCATATTCTGGCAAACTATTAGACGATTTCATTCAGCTTAGGAAGGACCTCTGGCAATATTTAGGCTTCAAACTATCTCAACCAACCCTTTTAACTACCGCAGCTGCATTTTTTTTTTTTTTTTTTTTTTTTTTTTCTATATTCCAACTTACTTCCTCTCGGGCATAGGCTGAGAGCCTTAACATTCACCGCTTTACAATGAACAGTGAAGCCCGTGAGGTCTTGTTCCAGTCTAGGGAGTGAGAAATATCGTCACTATATAGCTAGAATAAAATATAACACATGTCGCTGGTACTCAAAGGGTTAAGTAGGTTCTGTGTCAACTATAAGGGTAAAGCCTATCTCGATTAACCCTCTGACTTCCATATACCCTTCCTAATATGAATATGATCGTCTGGTAATATCCAGAAAACCGAAAGGAAATGCAACACTTCTAAACAAAGTAGAAAAGAAAGCCTTTCGTCTCATTAACCCTCTCCGACATATGACGCGATTTTGAGCCTATTGGGGATACTTTAAAGCCTTTGTTACCATCAGGGGTATTAGAAACCTTTAGTTTAGTTACTTCAACCTCTGCAGTTGTCTTTGAGTTAGCTGTGGGCAGAAAACTAATTTTGGATAGGTAATTATAAGAGTGAGATAACTCTATTTCTTATTGCTAATCTGGCAACCTCTGCATCATATGAGCGTGAAAGGGTTAACTTACGTCCACTCACCGATCCTCTTTAATCTTTCTCTCTTTGCCTCAATGTTGCATCTCTCTCGCTATTCTAGCGCTATTACAATAATAAGTGTTCCTCAAAGCTCTTTCAATGTAGCCTAAGTAAAGCACGTTGCACCTGCCTTTCAACACAATCCCATCCCTACGCTGTGCAACTCTCCAACCCAAGAGTTAAATGATATTCCCAATCTTTCTGCTATTCAACAGCTGAGCTCTGGAACTCTCTCCCTGAATCCATCTTTCCCTCATAATATGACTTAAATTGCTTCAAACTCCGTGTGTCCAGGCATTTTGGTTCGTACATTCCCCGATTTTGGCCCTGTCACTCTTTCAATTCTGAGGAGGCACTCGTCACAGGCATTTCTGCCTTTTGTATCCCTCATCCACATAGAAAAATAATAATATTACCATTAAAGGTGTGGTCGAAGAAATAGGGCTTTGTGTGTGTGTGTGGGGGGGGGGGGGGGGCTGTAAAATACATCGTCTACAATGACCAATAGTATAATAGCATTTGTTCCTATATCTTGAAATCCCCAACATCCCCAACCCCTTCCTTCGTCTCTCGCTCTCTCTCTCTCTCTCTCTCTCTCTCTCTCTCTCTCTCTCTCTCTCTCTCTCTCTCTCTCTCTCTCTCTCTCTCTCTCTCTCTCTCTCTCTCTCTCTTTTGCTTCTATTGTTTGTTTTCCTAGATTCTTAGTCTCTCCCTCTCCTTCGTTCTTATCACCCATCTACCTACTTCTCTATTTCTACCTCTCTATTCTCTTATATTTTCTCCTCCTTTTACCTCGTTCCTCTTCTATCTCCACTCTCTCACCTCCTTCCCCCTTCTCTCCTCCTCCCCCTCTCCCTCTCCTTCTCTACCCCTCCCCCTTCTCCTCTTATTCTTCTTCCCCTCTTCCCTCGTTCCTCTTCTCTCTCCACTCCCCCCCCCCCCGCTATCCCCCTCTCTTCTCCGCTTATTCTTCTTCCCTCTCTTCCTTCGTTCCTCTTCTCTCTCCACTCCCCCCCCCCTCGCTATCCCCTTCTCTTCTCCGCTTATTCTTCTTCCCCTCTTCCCTCGTTTCTCATCTATCTCCACTCCCCCCTCCCCATCCCCCCCCTCTCCCCATCCCCCCCTCACACCCGGTTGTCACGTCAGCATCGAGGATCCTGGTCAGTTGAACGGCCAAACTTGAAGCCAAACATTATCGTATCGAGTTTTGTTGCCTACGTGACTCTGAGGCGACCGGGACGCGATATTGGTACGACAGGGGGGGGGGGGGGGGCTTTTCTCTTTAGGTTTATATATTTTATGGGAACGACTTTTCACTGTCTGGTCGTTAATCTGGTGAATTGTGGTAAGAATATGTAATTATGTATACCCCATGAGTGAAACAACCTTCCTAAGCGAAAATATAGTCACATAATTATATCCAGAATGTAATGCAAAATATGACACCCCACTAATATCGTTAATTGTCTTGATGGTGTAATGGTAAGAGTGTTTAAGATTTGTATGTGGTGACCCAGGTTCGAATCCCGAGTGGAGCACATGCTTTCATTAATTTCATTGGGCGGTAATTGGTGTTGAGAGTGATATTAATATATTAGAATATATTTATACATGTACTTTGTGTTTTGTTTTCTTCTGTCATATCTTCTTGTGTTGCTTGCCATATTTTGGGTACTAGGGAGATTGGTCAGAAAGAACTACAGGAGGTCTTTTTTCAACCTCATTAATTCGTCTAGTATTTACTCGTGACCAGGGACCCAGGTGAATCCCGGTCAACATGCGTCACAATCTTCAAAGGGTAAATATGTGTCCCGTAGAACCCAAGCTGATTACATTACAAAACTAATATATACGTACATTCAACCTGCAATGGTCCCGTCGTGCCTCGCTCACTAACCTGATGAGAACAAAGTGAAGAACATTATAGTTTCATTGTTGACGTATTACGCTGGTCTGATGTCCTTAGATTGACCACTTGGGTGTTTCAGGGTTTACACATTCAGTACCGGATCCGTCCTTTTAAGGGGAGGTATTTAGTTTGCTCACTAGACCTCCATCAACCTTAAAATTACACCCCCCTTGAGTCCCTTTCAAGATAAATTTGTACATTTTTCGGTAGAAAAATGTCCTGGCCGAAGGCCGGTTCCTCTTAAATTACAGGATCGCTATCGCTCGCCAGGATAAAATCGACACCTAAATGGCACGAAAGGTCTTAATATGGGGTGAAAGTTCTTAAAATCGCTAAACTAATGGGGCAAACATTTTATAATATCAAAAGCAATGGGGCTAAACATGAGGGAGAAAGGAGTCAAGAAAAAAATCCCTCAAGTGGATATCTCCCCTTAACCCCTTCCGTACGGGCGACGTTATTTTCACTCTATTTTGGCTACTATTAGACGATTTTATTCAGTTTAGGAAGGACGTCTACCCCTGAAAAAGCTACAGACCATCTCCTTTAATTCCTTTAGCTACCATAATTATATCCTTCATATGCTACTTCAAATCGTCTAAACGTAGCTGAAATGAAATACAAAAGACGTCGCCGATACAGAAGGGGTTATCTATATTCTGGCTAGTATAAGACGGTTTGTTTCTCCTTAATAAAGGGCTTCCAGCAATTAACAGGCTTCGAACTCTCTCACGTAACTCTTTAAAGTACCACAGATCCTTCTTAGGGGAAATTTCCACTTGAGGGATATTTTTTGGGAACCCATTCTCCCTCATGTTTAGCCCCATTGATTTTGAGATTGTAAGACGTTCGCCCCATTAGTTTGGCGATTTTAAGACCTTTCGCCCCATTTATGTCAATTTTAAGACTTCGTAACATTTAGGTGACGATTTTTTCCTGGCGAGCGATAGCGAGCCTGTAATTTAAGAGGAACTGGCCTTCGGCCGGGACATTTTTCTACCGAAAAATGTACACATTTATCTTGAAAGGGGTACTAGGGGGTGTAAATTTAAGTTTGATGGAGGTCTAAGGAAATAACTAAAAACTACACAAAACTACACAAAATCGTCTAATAGTAGCTAGAATATAATTATATAATTATATAGACGTCACCAGTGGAATAGGGGTTAAGAAAGTTAGAACTGTATAAACACTGGATAAATACACATTATAAACATCAATATAAACACTGGATAAATACACATTATAAACATCAATATAAACACTGGATAAATACACATTATAATAACTTGTATAAGATACATAATCGGATGAAATATATATAAACATGATGTCCATTCATGATAAACGTTCATATAAGATGTGTATATCTGTTAACCCTTTCAGTACCGGTGCCGTCTTTTTATCTTTATTCTAGCGACTAGTAGAAGAGTTTACTCAGCTTAACAGGACCTCCAGCAATTAAAAGGTTTGGAATGATCTCACTTAACCCTTTAAATTACCACAGATCCTTCTTAAATTGTATAAACTCGTCTAAATATAGCTAGGATACATTTAAAAAGACGTCACCGGTACTGTAATGGTTGAGAAAGTCTTACCTGTATACACATCAGTATAGGACCTACCGGATATATAAAATATAATATAATAAGTTTTTACTAGAAACGTAAACGGATGGATTATATATATATATATATATATATATATATATATATATTGTCCGTTCATAATAAACTCATATATTTGTATTTCTGTTGAACATACATTTGCCTCCAGCTTGAACTTCCTTATGCCCCAAAACTCGCAATTGGTAAAAATATCAAGATGTTAAGCCTCTTCTTTGCCTAATCGCATACTAAGCTTGTATTTGTTAATGATTTTGTCTCTTAGCCGTTAATGGACGAAATAACCTGAAAAATGACGCTTCCTTAAGAAATTGAAGTGCTAAACCGTATGTTCTCCATAAACAACACTCATTCCCACAGTATTCGTTCGGTATCAGGCGCTGCGAAGGGAGATCATTGTTTAACATTGTTAGAATATCAGGTTTACTCACTCTCCTTGACCGAGACCCATGACTCATATCCTTTCATTTAGCCCTTTGAGTACCAGCGCCGTGTGTTATATTCTAGCCAAGCCATACTTAGACGATATTATGCAGCTTAGGAAGGATCTGTGGTAGTAAAAATGGTTGGTTGAGATAGTTTGAAGCCTTATTTTTCCTAGAGGTCCTTCCTAAACTGAATAAAATCATGAAATACTTGTCAGAATTCAATGAAAAGGAAGTCCCTGGTACTGAACGGGTTAAGGGCAAGTTTTTAGTTTGTTCCCTAGATATCCATCAAGCTTAAGATTACACCCTCTTGAGCCCTTTTCAAGATAAATTTGTACATTTTTCGGTAGAAAAATTTCCCGGCTGAAAGCCGGTTCCTCTTAAATTACAGGCTCGCTATCGCTCGCCAGGATAAAATCGACACCTACATGGCACGAAAGGTCTTCAATTTGACAGAAATGGGTCGAATTCTAAAAATCGTCAAAATAAGGGGGCGAACGTCTTAAAATTAGTAAAGCAATGGGGTTAAACATGAGGGAGAAAGGGGTCAAGAAAAAAATCCCTCAAGTGGAAATCTCCCCTTAAGCATCAACTCACCCCTTGAATTGATAGGGTCCCTTCTGACTCACCTATTGTCGTGTTTTATAGGGTCCCTTCTGACTCCCCTATTGTCGTGTTTTATAGGGTCCCTTCTGACTCACCTATTATCGTGTTTTATAGGGTCCCTTCTGACTCACCTATTGTGTTTTATAGGGTCCCTTCTGACTCACCTATTGTCGTGTTTTATAGGGTCCCTTCTGACTCACCTATTGTCGTGTTTTATAGGGTCCCTTCTGACTCACCTATTGTCGTGTTTTATAGGGTCCCTTCTGACTCACCTATTGTCGTGTTTTATAGAGTCCCTTCTGACTCGCCTATTGTCGTGTTTTATAGGGTCCCTTCTGACTCACCTATTGTCGTGTTTTATAGGGTCCCTTCTGACTCACCTATTGTCGTGTTTTATAGGGTCCCTTCTGACTCACCTATTGTCGTGTTTTATAGGGTCCCTTCTGACTCACCTATTGTCGTGTTTTATAGGGTCCCTTCTGACTCACCTATTGTCGTGTTTTATAGAGTCCCTTCTGACTCGCCTATTGTCGTGTTTTATAGGGTCCCTTCTGACTCACCTATTGTCGTGTTTTATAGGGTCCCTTCTGACTCACCTATTGTCGTGTTTTATAGGGTCCCTTCTGACTCACCTATTGTCGTATTTTATAGGGTCCCTTCTGACTCACCTATTGTCGTGTTTTCTTGATTACTTTCTTGATTCATCCATCTTGCATCTGTTTTATTTTTCAGTTTTAGTTTCCTCGGATTATTTCTTTCTTTATATATACGCTTTTGTGGAAATTGATATGACTTTATATTCTTCTGCAGGATATTATTATTGAGTCTGTACTCATAAGATCAGTAACTATTGGGAAACTAGATCAAAATCATGCTAACTCCTTTTTTACGGTAAGAGCCAAACAAACCAAGCTATATCACGTTCTCTTGTTTACAAATATGCTTTATAAACAGTATATCATTAATCTTGTAAGTAATAATAGGGTAGTTTAGTTGACAACACTCTGTTCACTACAAGATTAGATATACGTGACGAATTAAATTGTAAAACTTGCAAAAAAAATAAAATAAAAAAATGGGACGGCACAAGATAAATGCAAAAGAACTAATAAAAATCGCTATGTGGAAATAACGCTTAATAAAATAAAATTTAGAAATAAAAGAACACAATCCACCACATAAGGTGTACATCACTACATGAGCAAGTTAATCTGGTTCCCAAGCAAACTAATCACACATATAACAACGCACTATCGTCACGTTAAAGGAATTAGTTAATATGGGAAGTCAGAATACATTAATAGTTTTCATGAATCTATATTGCAGGAATTATGATTACACTACGTTTGTTTTCTTCTGCCTTCAAATATCAATATACAATTCACTGTGTTGAAAGACAAATCTTCACTTACTAATAGTGAACCTAATACACACATAATCCACCACATAAAACGGTTCCATACAGGTCAGGTCAGGTCAGGACAGGTGAAGGTATTGAGGGAGAAGTCTCGTGTTATTATCTAACTTTTTGCTTAACCAATTGTAATGCGTCATGTATTGCTATTGTGTTTTGCTGTTATTTGTGTTGAGACTTTAGTTAATGTGTGTATGTGTGTTTTTTTGTATTTTTTGTTTTGCTATGTTCATCATGCATGTAAGTTAAGTTATGTTGTCAAGTGTCATATATACTATTTTACAACTGCACTTCATATCCACTTTTGGAAGAGTGTTGAGAGAGGAGAAGGCGCACATACAAAGCATATCGTCAGGCAATTTCTCAAGCCCTCTGTTTTATTTAAGGGAGCCCACCTCGCTTTTCTGTTATCTTTCTCTCCCTCTCTCTTTGGCTTGTATCCATTCGGCCCCATTCAGCCTACTGTTTTAAGACGTTTACCCCCATCCAGGTGTCAATATTTTCCGGGTGAGAGGTAGCGAGCCATCATATATATATTTTTTGACAGCAAGCTAAATTTGTACATTTTTCGATAGAAAAATGTCTCCGGCGATGCCGGATTTCTCCATACAATGCTGGCTCGCGATCGCTCGCCAGGAAGAAATCGACACCTGGATGGGGATAAAAGTCTTACAACAGTTGGCTGAATGGGGCCGAATGGATACAAGCCAGAGAAATAGAGAAAAGGAGAGAAAGATAACAAAAGCAGGTGACCCTCCTTAAACGACCCGCCACCACCTACACCATGCGGGCGTATCGTCAACCCCTTGTGTTTATTGTGTCATCCCTTATCCTTTACTGAAGCTCCGTGACGTGAACGACTCTACAATGATCCTTCAGACAACACGGTGATGGATGGTGTTGTGGGGCGGAGAGAGAGAGAGAGAGAGAGAGAGCGTGAGAGTGAGAGAAAGAGAGAGAGAGAGTTACACAGAATTACGCAGATACTAACCCAGCCTTTGTACTACTAGAGACAGGGACAGTTGATTTTGAAAGAATAGGACAGCAAGAGAGAGAGAGAGAATTACACAGAATTACGCAGATATTGTAGCGAGAGAGAGAGAGAGAGAGAGAGAGAGAGAGAAGGATCAACTAGAGAAAATAAAAATCAATGGAAGGAAATAAATTGAGAGGGAGTGAGTGAGTCAAGCTATCAAGGTTCATCAAGTTACTGTCCTCTGGTTGTCAACACGTAGCCAAGGTAGATCCTGGTACCAACTCACTCTCACTCTCTCTCTCTCTCTCGCTATCTTATTCTTTCAAGATCAACTGTCCCTGTCTCCAGTAGTGCAAAGGCTGGGTGAGTATCAGCGTAATTTTGTGTAATTCTCTCTCTCTCTCTCTCTCTCTCTCTCTCTCTCTCTCTCTCTCTCTCTCTCTCTCTCTCTCTCTCTCTCTCTATCTCTCTCTCTCTCTCGATCCTCTCTATCTCTCTCTCTCTCCTCTCTTCTCCTATCTCTCTCTCTCTCTCTCTCTCTCCTCTCTCTCTCTCTCTCTCTCTCTTCTCTCTCTCTCTCTCTCTCTCTTCTCTCTCTCTCTCTCTCTCTCTCTCTCTCTCTCTTCCTCTCTCTCTCTCTCTCTCTCTCTCTCTCTCTCTCTCTCTCTCTCTCTCTCTCTCTCTCTCTCTCTCTCTCTCTCTCTCTCTCTCTCTCTCTCTCTCTCTCTCTGACTGTTAACCCACACCTCCTTACAGTCAATCCTGGCTGTTTATTGACCACTGATGGCGCTCTGATGGCTGGCCGATCAGGTCTGAACCTTGGGACTCTGATTTACCGTAAGTGACGAGACGTGCATCTGTCTGTCTTCTGATGGTCGGGAATGTTTCTGTCAAGGGGAGTTGGGTCGTTTTTTTGGTCCCCTTTCTCCCTCGTGTTTAGCCCCATTAGTTTTGACATTTTAAGACGTTCGGCCCATTAGTTTGGCGATTTTAACACCATTAGCTCCATTTCGTTGTCAATTTTATGACCTATCGTACCATTTAGGTGTCGATTCTTACCTGGCGAGCGGAAGCGAGCCTGTAATTATAAGAGGAACCGGTCTTCTGCCGGATTTTTTTTCTACCGAAATATGTAAAAAATTATCTTGAGGGAGGTCTAGGGGGTGTTTTTCTAAGTTTGAGGGAGGTTTAGCGAGTACACTAAAAATACATGAAAAAAATAATTATGAAAAAAAAAAAAGGGCACTATCCCCTTAATCCTTTTAATAGAGCAGCATAGTCCCTTATTTATATATATTAATTTATATATATATATATTTATATATATATATATATATATATATATATATATATATTCTTTAGGCCGTTACTACAATGAAGAACTTTACAATCAATGTTCGCTTTCATTTCAGTTTAGGAAAGACGTGTCATAAACAATTAATAGGATTTTAGCTAAGACTTACAGGATTGACCACTCAATTTAGGATCCGTCCGACTCCGAGGCCCTCTGTGTATCTTGTTAGCACTATTTTTCTACAGTGGTGTTCGGCTAATCCATCCACTAACCTGCCTTACCCTTAGGTAAGCAGTACGGATTTGTATCAGGTTTACTCCCCTAGACAGGTTGCCAACCAAGGCTGACGAGTCCCATCCACCCGGATTTGTATAAGGTTGTCTCCCCTAGATGAGTTGCCGACCAAGGCTAACGAGTCCCATCCACCCAATGGTCATTTTTTGCCTGGAGTTATTTTCTCATCCCTCCTATTTATAGGTAGCGTCAGCATTTAATGTACATATGTATCCGGCAAACTGTATTAATTTAATGTTAAGGACATAAGAGCATAAGATCGCGGGAAACTGCGTTTGGCCATGCAGCTCACACGAGGCAGCTCCCATTCATACCCAGCCCATATCATCCATATGGGAATCGTAATAATGCCGATACCGATGTTAAACGATTATCTAAATGCTGCCAACAATAAGAAATACATAACTAATTAAATACATAAATATTTAAATTTGTATTCTTTAATTTATATATACAGTATATATCAGAGTTGGGTCGATTAACTAATTAAATTTACTAGTTAAGTTAAGTTAATTTTAGTATTTTAGTAACTAAGGTTAACTTAACTTAACTAGTTAATTCCCAAATTAGAGTTAAGTTAATTTTAAAAGTTAATCGGTTAAGTTAATCAATTAACTATACCTTTCATTTATATTTTCAAGATTCCTAAACTTGAATTTCTGCTTTTGTTATAATTATTTGCACAAATTATTCAACTTGTGATTGCAAACATCTATTTGTATATGTGTTAAGCAAAACTTTCTATAATATTATAATTAACATTACTCAATTTCCTTACACAATTTAGTATCCCTGTGTCAGTTATCTTAAGTATGTTATAATTTCCCTCCAAATTTACTCATTTTGATGAATGCAAGCAAAACCCTTTATAAGCTCCTTCATGACAAATATATATATATAATGTTTGTTATTCTTTCTTGGACTATTTCATGGAATTTACAATCAAGTATATACTGTATATATCAGTCATCAGTAGAACTAAGTAGATGTTGAGTGGTACTTGAGAAGTAGACATAATGGATAAAAAGCACCATCTGAAGAAGAGCACTTTATTGACAACGTTTCGCAGATAGCTTCATCAGGTCATTGTATAAAGTGACCTGGTGAAGCTGTCTGCGAAACGTTGTCAATAAAGTGATTTTCCTCAGATGGTGTTTTTATCCAACTAAGTAGATATTAGAACTCATCTCACTTGGCTAAATTATTCGACTCGTCGATCTCACCTGGTCAGGTGAAGGTATCGAGAGATAATGAACACCCAGATCGATGGATATAATGATAGCAAAAGAAAAAGAATATATGCATTTCACATAATGTTGGCTATCGGATTTCAATGTATTACATGCCGGTATGTCCACGTTAAACTCCTAACATCCTAATTGTGTGTTAGGCTTAACTACAAAAAAGTACTTTAAGATCCTGTTCATAATACAAAACATCTACTGGATTGCATTATTTCCTTACAACTTTTATGTACACATTCTTATACAATGCATCTAACTCGAACTTCAAACTTGTCTGACTATTAGGCTAAGCGAATTGAAGTGGACTGATAATAACAACAATATGAGTTGGAAGGTATACATCTACAATACACATATACAATACAACAATATGGGTTGGAAGGTATACATCTACAATACATACCGAGTTATGTTAACCACCACCACCACCACCACCACAATAACAACCACCACCACCACCACAATAACAATAACAACCACCACCACCACCACCACAATAACAACCACAACCACCACCACCACCACCACCACAATAACTACCACAACCACCACCACCACCACAATAACTACCACAACTACCACCACCACCACAATAACTACCACAACCACACCCACCACAAACCACCACAACACCACCACCACCACAATAACTACCACAACCACCACCACAATAACTACCACCACCACCACAATAACTACCACAACCACCACCACAATAACTACCACAACCACCACCACAATAAAATACCACAAACACATACACAATAACTACCACACCACCACCACAATAACCACCACCACCACAATAACTACACAACCACCACACATAACTACCACAACCACCACCACAATAACTACCACCACCACCACCACAATAACTCCCACAACCACCATCACATAACTACCACAACCACCACCACAATACTACACACAACCACCACAATAACTACCACCACCACCATCACAATAACTACCACAACCACCACCACAATAACTACCACAACCACCACCACAATAACTACCACAACCACCACCACATAAACTACCACAACCACCACCACAATAACTACCACAAACACCACCACAATAACTACCACAACCACCACCACAATAACTACCACCACCACCACCACAATAACTACCACCACCACCACCACCACAATAACTACCACAACCACCACCACCACAATAACTACCACAACCACCATCACAATAACTACCACAACCACCACCACAATAACTACCACAACCACCACCACCACAACCACCACCACAATAACTACCACAACCACAATAACTACCACCACCACCACAATAACTACCACAACCACCACCACAATAACTACCACAACCACCACCACCACCACAATAACTACCACAACCACCACCACAATAACTACCACAACCACCACCACAATAACTACCACAACCACCACCACAATAACTACCACAACCACAACCAGGCACCATACCCACACCACACACCATTAAAATAAAGTCGTCTATTAGTAGCCAGAATAAACTGTCAAAACTGGTCATAATCCTCTCAATGGGTTATTAAAGATAGTTATTATGTATTTCCTTCCTAGACGTCCTTACTAAACTGCATACAATCGTCTAATAATAGCCAGAACATAATGAAGGAACGCGTCATAGTATCCTGAAGGGGTTACTTATATCACCCATATTTCTCACCTTATTTCAGCCTATTTTCTTCCCATTCTCCTCTCAGCCCGTCCGCTATTCGTCAAATACCACCTCCAGTCTCTTTCCGCACTTCTGGCACTCGAATATCGCGCACAAATAACAAAATTAACTACGGGAAGAGCAACGCGTCTTTACCGAGCATTACCGTCTCTGGGAATCAAGCGAGAGTCTATAATCCTCCACCTGGGCACTTATACACAATAAAATAAATATCCGGCTTAAAAATCAACTAAACAATACAAACGTAACTCAATATCATAATTTTGTATATGGGAAGTGCAAATATTTATAAGGGCCACCTAGAGTTAAATATGGAAGGTGATTTGATGTGCCAGTCCGGGTGGGTTCCCGGATGTCACGCGTTTCCCGCCAAGACCATGGAATGCTGGGAAGCTCTCGTTTTCTGTGAAAATGTATAATTTTGCTTGATCTGAATATAGGATTATACTGTATCATGTACACTATAAGCACGGTTATATATACAGTATATGTATATACTGTATATATATATATATATATATATACAGTATATATATATATATATATATTATATATAGATAGGCATATAGATGAGATGGGTTGGGTATGAGGGGGATCTGCTGGGTGTGGGCCAATCGGCGCCTAGCAGACCCCCGTAACCTTTTGTTAATCTCTGACCGTTTTGGTGGGGTCAGTACTCAAGGTATTAGTGAGTTGGGCCTATAATTGGGCCTTGTAATTGAGGTTGGGCGTGACAGGGATCTGCCTTGTGTGGGCCGATCAGCTTTTGGCAGACTCCCATTTTCTTATGTTCTTATTATTAGAAACACGAAATTAATAATATACAACAATGCATATGAAATATACGACAGGACAACCTATCATTATTGTTTGTGTTCATACTACAGATCTAAAAGCTTTAGAAGACAGCAAAACGTTTCAATAAGTATTTTGTTTTCTTATGTGTGTATGATTTTTTTTATGTGTGTATGAAGGAGACAAACGGCAGGCTGAGTGTAACGAGTGTCTCACCCAAAGCCAAAAGAGTGACAGGGAGCCAAATTCAAGGGACGTTTGGGTCAAAATGCCTGGACACAAGGAATATATAGCAGTCTAAGTCATATGATGAAGGAAAGATTAATTAAGGGATAGAGTTTGTTGAGTAGAAGAAAGACCGAGAAGAACACTGAAGGTTGTAATACTGATAGAAGAGTGAAATATATCAAAGTCTTTGCTTGTCAACTGGTCAACACAGAACGAAAAGGAACTTGATAACTAAAATGCATCAATGGAAAGATTATAGAGCATTCAAACACCCCCCCCCCCAAACAAAAAAGGCATGAACATTGTTCTTCTTGTTAGCATTTCAATACATTACGATTGATTATAATTATGTAGGACTTTTGAGGTTAGAGTATTTGACATAAAATGTATACAGGAATCAGTGCACAGGTACAGGCTATTTCCGGAAATATTCGATCGACAGTTATGTTTGTGGCAGCACTATGAGGCGCTATTATGTATATAATTGACAACTATACTGAGTTTGAATGATATAATGACCATGATATACATTCTAATAATAACATATATTTACAAGCTTCCAAAATTAGCATTAGACATTCCAGAATATAGTTGCCCAGAAAAGTGGCCGGGGAAAGGTGACCGAGTTAATCCTATATAATTATTATACCTTCTCCTCCTACTCTAATCCTTCTAATCGGTCACGTCATTAGTCTCCTCACACACTAAAACACAGGACAGTCCTAGTTGTACAATGCTTCACTAGTATTGTTATATATTTTTTATGATTTGCTCCTTGAATATGAGCTATATATACTCTCTCTCTCTCTCTCTCTCTCTCTCTCTCTCTCTCTCTCTCTCTCTCTCTCTCTCTCTCTCTCTCTCTCATATGGAAGTCTTATATATATTGAATGGGTCAGACAATGTGGATTAAAACAAAATGCTTAGCCTCAACATTACACAGTTATTAATATGAATATGATGCAAAGTTAACCAATTAATCTGAAGATATTCAAACTAAGTTAAGTCCGGAAATGAGATAACACAAATTATTCATAGCATTATTTTATTATGAATGGACAACATTTTGTCGTCAACATAATACACACAATGTGCATCCTTTAGAAGCCACTTTAGAGTGTGGGAGGCTAACACACTTCAAAGTGTGGGCGAAAAGACTTCAAGGTGTGGGATAACGAACTTCATTGTTTGGGCTAACAAATTCCTAGTGTGGGCGAACAGACTTGAGGGCGAATAGACCGTAAACCCCTATCATATCTTAAATTATTTAATATACGGTACCGAATGAATATAGTTCGGTCGCATTATTTTATTTTACTAACTATTATGCGATCTTATTCAAATTATGAAGGACGTCTATCAGTTATAGTGCTACAAACCATCTCAATGAACCTTAGCTAACATGACCCTTCCTAAGCAGTACAAAGCCGTCTAAATATATTTGAAATACGAAACACAAATTACCGGTACTGCAATATATATATATATATATATATATATATATATATATATATATATATATATATATATATATATATATATATATATATATATATAATCATTTATAGTGTATATAATACGTGTAGGCCTATGTGTGTGTCAAAATAAACGAAAACTTTTCCCTGTAGTGGGTAGAGAGCAATTTGTATTCCTCTCTTTACTGCATAGATTAGAGAGAGAGAGAGAAGGATACCCGTGATCACTGTACAGGACAAATCCATACCCACAAGATTACGGGGGTCTGCTAGGCGCCGATTGGCCCACACCCGGCAGATCCCCCTCATACCCAACCCATCTCGTCCATAATTATGCCTATCTATATATTTGTATATATATATATATATATATATATATATATATTTATATATATATATATATAACCGTGCTAGTGTACATGATACAGTATAATCCTATATTCAGATCAAGCAAAATTATACATTTTCACAGAAAACGAGAGCTTCCCAGCATTCCATGGTCTTGGCGGGAAACGCGTGACATCCGGGAACCCACCCGGACTGGCACATCAAATCACCTTCCATATGTAACTCTAGGTGGCCCTTATAAATATTTGCACTTCCCATATACAACATTATGATATTGAGTTAACGTTTGTATTGTTTAGTTGATTTTTAAGCCGGATATTTATTTTATTGTGTATAAGTGCCCAGGTGGAGGATTATAGACTCTCGCTTGATTCCCAGAGACGGTGATGCTCGGTAAAGACGCGTTGCTCTTCCCGTAGTTAATTTTGTTATTTGTGCGCGATATTAGAGTGCCAGAAGTGCGGAAAGAGACTGGAGGTGGTATTTGACGAATTAGACCAGTCAAAGTAGGGCTGGACTTAGAACAAATTGCAATAGAAGGTTTTTTGGCTTTAACTTGTTTATTAGGTCCCTCTGATGAACATATAAAAAGTCTCCAACTTTTGGACACCGGGAAAGTGGTTAATTTGCATAAATTCAAGATGGCCGCCGTCCAAAGCTTCAATTTACAGATAACTTTTTTCTTGTTGCTCCTAGACCCTATAAATGTATTACAAACAACGTTTTTTGGCTTTAACTTGTTTATTAGGTCCCTCTGATGAACATATAAAAAGTCTCCAACTTTTGGACACCTGGAAAGTGGTTAATTTACAGCCAAAAAACCTTACAGCCAAAAAACCTTCTATTGCAATTTGTTCTAGGTCAAGCCCTACCTTTACTGCACATTATTGTCTATTACATTTTGCCTAGGCCTATACTAATCCCATCATCTTGTTTCTTGTTTCAACAGATTGGTGCGACATCTACCGAAGCCATGGAAGAAGAGGTGGTGCATAATCCCTGCGGCATTTGCTCAAACACGTTAGACGAAGGAGAAACAGTCAAGCTGAGGGCGAAGGGAGCAGATACTATCAACAAGGCCAGTACTGAACGTGGAACGCCATCAATTACCGTGTCCGAGGGCCAAACGGTGCACATTGATTGCCGAAAGAAGCATGTCAATACGAAGCCAAATAGAATTCCTGGGAAGCAGAAGAAACGTCCTGAAAAACCTGCTCTTCGTTCTCAGACACCAGACTTTTGTTTTACAGAGAACTGCTTTTTTTGTGGTACAAAAATCTATTTGGACACAAAGCATGATTCAGAAGAAGTGTATCCAGTACGCACCTTCAACTTTCAAAGGACAATACTTTCTGCATGTGATGCCAGGGCTGATGAGTGGGCTGACACTGTTAGAGGCCGAATTAACTTGGTTATAGAGCAGGTTTTGATGCGCTCTTTGAAAACGAATGGTGGATTGACACGTGGTAGGGGCATGGAGGAAACGCAACGCCTGCGCTGGTTACTTGCTATGCCAGCCTGCGCTGAGGTGAGTGAAGTTATGCAAGAACTGACGGAAGCATTTCCACACCTCTGAGCAGCACAAAGAAATGACTGAAGCAAGGCGTGAACGAGATAGGAAGGACACAGAGAAGGTTCTCGCATTCTTCAAGGATTATGATCCATTTCAAGAATCAAATGAACTCAGGAATATTGCCAACGGTGTGACAGGACCAGCCTCGGCCAATCCTCATTTACTGTACGAGGTTGGTATGAACATTGTGCAGAAGATGGAAGGTAGCAATGCTTTTGACTTTTCATTTAGGAAGAAAGATCAAGTTGAGTCGTTGGGTGCAAAGGTTACAATCAGTGCTGAAAAAGTACCAATCGACCCACAGCTCCTTTTCCAGAGGCTCCTCATCTTTGCTAATAACAGGGACTTAGGTGTTGAAGAGGTCTTTGCGTATGAGTTGTCTAGCTACCCTACTGCTCTGTTCGATAAGTGGGGGAGGCTCAGGGAAGCCAATAAACCACAGCTAGGAGATGAGATAGCTGCTGTTGTTCCCACGTCGTCATTGGAATCATTTGAGGAAGAAAGGACTGACCCATGTTCTGGATGGTGGTTCCTTATTGCAAAGGATTCCATGGAAGAAGGGTGACACATTTGAGGACATTGCAAGCATGTACATGAAGCATGTTTCCAAAAACTTTCTCAACCCGGTGGTTGTATTCGACGGTTATAAATCAGGACCTACTACCAAGGACATGACACACAATCGACGATCAAAAGGAGTCTTTGGTCAAAAGGTGATGTTCACTCCAACCATGCCCCTTCGGTCAAAAAAGGAAAACTTCTTGTCAAACTCGGACAATAAGCAAAACTTCATTGACTTATTGTGTGAAACATTCAAGGCAAATGGAATTGACTGTGTCAATGCGCCAGCAGATGCAGATGTCATGATTGCGAAGAAGGGAATTGAGCATGCAAGGGAAACCGTGACATATGTGATAGGTGAGGACACAGACTTGTTGGTGCTGTTGTGTCATTATGCGGAACGAGGGATGAATGATTTGTACTTCAAGTCGAGCAAGGAAGGTGGGAAATGTTGGCATATTAACTCAGTAGCAGAAGCTCTCGGTGAAAGCATCTGTCGTGTCCTGCCAGTTGTCCATGCACTCTGTGGATGTGACACAACCTCACGACTGTATGGTATTGGTAAAGGGGCTGCCTTGAGGAAAGTGAGGGAAGACAACGGTTTCTTGAAATGTATAGAAGCATTCTGTTGCCAAAGTGGAAGTAAAGACGCGATATCATCAGCTGGTGAAAAGGCCTTGGTTTATTTGTACGGGGGAAAAGGAAATGACACCCTTGACGGACTGCGAAAGACAAAGTTTTGCAACAAGGTGGCAAAAAGTTCAACTACCGTTGAAGTTCACAGCCTTCCCCCAACAACCGATGCAGCCAAATACCACTCGTTCCGAGTTTATTGTCAGGTCCAGGAATGGATGGGGAACTGTGTGGACCCCGAGAAATGGGGCTGGTGTCTGCGGAAGGGACAGCTTGAACCGAAGACGATGGATTCGCCAGTGGCTCCTGATTCACTACTGAAATTGGTCAGATGTCAGTGTAAGGGCAACTGTGACACTCAACGCTGTAGTTGCAAACGGAATGAGCTTGAATGTTCCAGTGCATGTGGTCAATGTAAAGGACTCTGTCAAAATAGCAACTTTGATGCAAGCACCGATGATCCAAGTGAATACGAACTCCTATCATGAATTACATAATTGGCGCAGAATGACGTCATACTACGTCATGGTTTTTTGTTTTGTTTTTTTATAAAAAAGAGGAACAACAGGTCAAAAAACCCATACAAGCACAAAGTGCCTGTGTCACCCCTTGTGAAAGAGACAGTTCAGCCTGTCTGTAAGGTTTTTCGGCTGTAAATTAACCACTTTCCAGGTGTCCAAAAGTTGGAGACTTTTTATGTTCATCAGAGGGACCTAATAAACAAGTTAAAGCCAAAAAACGTTGTTTGTAATACATTTATAGGGTCTAGGAGCAACCAGAAAAAAGTTATCTGTAAATTGAAGCTTTGGACGGCGGCCATCTTGAATTTATGCAAATTAACCACTTTCCCAGTGTCCAAAAGTTGGAGACTTTTTATATGTTCATCAGAGGGACCTAATAAACAAGTTAAAGCCAAAAAACCTTCTATTGCAATTTGTTCTAGGTCCAGTTAAATTATTGCTAGATTTACTGGACTAAATAGCGGACGGGCTGAGAGGAGAATGGGAAGAAAATAGGCTGAACTAAGGTGAGAAATATGGGTGATATAAGTAACCCCTTCAGGATACTATGACGCGTTCCTTCATTATGTTCTGGCTATTATTAGACGATTTTATGCAGTTTAGTAAGGACGTCTAGGAAGGAAATACATAATAACTATCTTTAATAACCCATTGAGAGGATTATGACCAGTTTGACAGTTTATTCTGGCTACTAATAGAAGACTTTATTTTAATGGTGTGAGGTGTGGGTATGGTATGTGATATTGAGATGCCTTGGTATTGAATTGGCTTGGTATTGAGCTGGTATGGTGATGAAACCGACTGGTGAAGAAAAGGCCTGGTCATGAGATGGCATGGTGTTGAAGTGACTCGTTTTGTTTGTGTGGTGAGATGGCATGGTATTGATATGTCTAAATAATACTACGACCACCACCACTGTCACCATCGAAACTACAACAACAACAACAACCACCATCACAACCACACTACACAACCACCACTACCACTATCACAAATAATACTACAACCATCACAACCACAACCACCACCACTGTCTCCATCGCAATCACAACCATAACAACAACAACCATCACAACCACAATACAACCACCACTAAAACAAATAATACTACGACCATCACAACCACCATAACAACCACAACCACCATAACCACCATCACAACCACAATACAACCACCACTAAAACAAATAATACTACGACCATCACAACCACCACCACTGTCTCCATATCAATTACAACAACAACAACAACCAACATCACAACCACAATACAACCAAGACTACCACTACCACAAATAACACTAGGACCATCACAACCACCATCACAACCACAATACAACCACCACTACCACTATCACAACCATAAGAACCACAACAAATACCACCATCACAACCACACTACACAACCACCACTACCACTATCACAACCATAACAACCACAACATATACCACCATCACAACCACACTACACAACCACCACTACCACTATCACAACCATAAGAACCACAACAAATACCACCATCACAACCACAATACAACCACCACTACCACTATCACAACCATAACAACCACAACATATACCACCATCACAACCACACTACACAACCACCACTACCACTATCACAACCATAACAACCACAACATATACCACCATCACAACCACACTACACAACCACCACTACCACTATCACAACCATAAGAACCACAACAAATACCACCATCACAACCACACTACACAACCACCACTACCACTATCGCTGCCCTCACCAAGAGAAGAATCGTCAGGTTGATAACATAATACATCGAACAATAGACTCGTAATGTCTCAATTGTTGACCCTTTTGCAGTGTTTCGTGTTGCTCTCTCTCTATCTCTCTCTCTCTCTATATATATATATATACATATACTATATATATATATATATATATATATATATATATATATATATATATATATTTGAAGGAGGCAAAAGGCAAAGCTGCCTGTAACAAGTATTTCCTCCAAGGTTGATAGTGAGTCGCTATTTGTATATTTGGTATATATATATATATATATATATATATATATATATATATATATATATATATATATATAAACCAAACCGGTTTTCGGCCGGGAAATTTTTCTACCGATAAATGTAAAACTTTATTTTGAAACGGGGTCTAGGGGATGTAATTTTAAGCTTGGAGGTCTAGGGAGAAAGCTAAAAGAAATGATAAAATAAAATATATATATGAACAAATAAATATGCCCATTCCCCCTTAAGGTTCTATTCTCTTAGTCCTTTATTCTTGTTGCTCTTCACCCCCCCCCCCCCTCTCTCTCTAGCCTCCCATCCACTACTACCCTCCTTGGTACGTCCCCTATCCTCGCCCCTCTCTCTCTCTAGCCTCCCATCCACTACTACCCTCCTTGGTACACTCGGCCGCAATTCCGCGTGGGCCACCTAGTCATAGGGTTTGGGTAAATCCGTTGTGTAGTTTGTTCGCTCTGAATATAGTAAGATCTCACACTCCCCTCCCTGAATCAATCGAAGATTTTGCCCCATAGATGGCGCAGCTTGATGGGAAGGGAGGGAGCTTGTCGTAGTGTTAAAAGGGTAGGACACAATGGGAGGAGGTGACGTTCTATAACATACAGTGACGAATGTTAAACTTATTTACTTCTACTTGTTCATACAATAATGTTCCCGAAACTAATTCGTAATGAACAGTAGATTCCCTCTTTCAGTAACTGAAACGTCTCTCTCTCTCTCTCTCTAGGTTATAAGAGGTATACAGAATGTTGAAAGTAACACTATTATATATATTCATTTACACCTTTAATGAATCACATTATGAAATTTATTCAGCAATATGATGAGAACTTGAGAAGAATATATTTTGAAGTAGCACCACGAAGTAACATTATACTGACGCGGCCATGTATAATTTTCCACCTTCCTCTCCCTCTCCGAGCTCGGACTTGTTTCTATCCTCTAGTCTATTTTTTCCAGCTGAGGGTAAATTGTCATGTTTCTATCTTTGTTACTCGGCTATAAGGTAGATTTTGTAGCGAAAGATGATGTTTATTATGAAAACTTGGCATTAATACGACACACAGTCATAGTAGTTTCATATATTTCCATTAAGTATCGAGAAATCAGCTAATAAGAGATTCAATTTACGATCAGCTGGAAAAAATAGAGTATAGTTGTCACTAAGGGATGGAGGGACGTAAGGGTGGCGAGGTGACTAACAAGGTGGGTGGAGGTGGAGGAGTTGTGGTGGGATTGTTTAGACTGGTGGACGAATGTATAATATTAACTAAATTTAGGATATTTCAGTGTGTGTGTGTGTGTGTCCGTGTGTGCGTGTGTGTGCTTAAAGGGCGATCGGGACACGAATGCATAGAGGTTTTGTGTTCGTGGACGGGTGGAAAATTATAAAGCTAAATTTATTTATGTACTATATATTGTATCTCTTTATACTGGCATGGCCTTACTTACTCTTTACTTTGTATTAGTTTTGCACACATTTTCAGCATATTTCACTAATTGGCTTAAATATAGTTATGTTTATATGAATGATGCATTAGGATCCCTTTGGACGATCCCCTGTTCGCTTGTTTATGCTTCCTCTTACAACTTCGGTTAATCATTGCACACAAATCTTGATGTCATATCATATTTCGTGAACTCGGTAATCTGATTTGTCTATCTATCTATCTATCTATATATCCATCTATTGCCAGACAACCTTATCTCCCGAGAGGAGGTGGACGTGAAAGTATCACCTTCATAAGCTTCTATATGCCGAGGTAACTCATTCGATTATCTAGCTTTTTTTCAATTAATTTCAAAATAAATGTGTAGCTTGATCATACAAGATTATTGCGCAATGCAATATAACAATGACAAATATTAGTTGTCCTGTTGATAAACGTTATGTTTGCGGTAATATGAACAATTGATAATAATACTCAATTAACTTCAGTAATTATATTTATTTAATTGATATTTATTAGACAGTCATAGTAAAGTAAATAGATCAAGGGAATAATGTGTTGGGGAAAAAGTGGATTGCAATTCTCGAGGGTAATTTACTATAGGTAAATATTAACCCCTGGATCACATTATCTTATAATTAGTATCAGACTTGGCAATATGTAACAAACCACATGCAAAGAGTATAACATATCAGTATAAATAATTATATGTGTGGAATAATATTATCTGTGTATACCCTGGTCTATTTGTGATATCTAATAACCTGAGTTTACATTTAGTTACTCATAGTCTCACTGTTACCAAGGTAATGCACACATTATTTATCAATACCATATTTACTACATAAATCGATTAACACAGTGCAACTTCTCTCTCTCTCTCTCTCTCTGAGAAACCAGACTTGGCTCTTCCGTGATATCAACAGATTTTTCATATACTTTAGTAATTATTTTATTTATTGTTTCTAGGTTAGCACACATCAATTATTAGCATTCGTCTATAGAGCAAGTTAATCAGAAAGAATTAGATTGGTATACTATTGCTGAATAGTTAAGGTCATAGAATTTACCCTGATAAATGTTGGTAAGCCTGTCGAGTAGGAAGTGTGTATTTTCAGCAGCAGTTTTGGTAAGGAGCTCTTTATGAAGATCCATACTAATTTCAACCTAATGTCAGAGAGCAATAAAGGTGAAACGAGACTCAAACTATCCATTTGGGGGAGGGAAGGGGTAGTTTACCTTGATGCACAGGAAAATCGACTTTAAATCGCCATAAACAGAGAGGAATTTTGTATCTAAGTTTAAACACTGTTGCCAGCTACTCTAAATATACTGATATTCCTGAGGGAAATGCTTTATCAACAAATTTGCCTCGATGTAAATTAATTGTTAAATATATAAATCAGACATGTCATACCTCCACCATTTGGCTTAATGTATCAATGTGATCATATGCAATGTTTTCTTTCTGGCCACAGGTAATTTAGAATCTTGATAATGATATTACCAATCTTAATGAATCCTGATCAATGTAATCAATAGCCCACCGACTCAGTATTAACTGTGACTCTCATGCTTGAGGTAAGTCATCCACAGATAGACATATTTTGACACTACAAAGGTAACTCATCTAAATAATAATAGTTTACTACTTCTGTTAATCTAATTTGTCGCTAGTTTGTAGTTTGCTAACAAAAGGTGTATGTTATATATTATATAGTATGACCTGTACTATTATTTTATTCATACCAATAAAGTGGGTGGAGAGAGAGATAGAGAGAAAGTGAGAGAGAGAGAGAAAGTGAGAGAGAGAGAGAGAAAGTGAGAGAGAGAGAGAAAGTGAGAGAGAGAGAGACGTTTCAGTTACTGAAAGAGGGAATCTACTGTTCATTACGAATTAGTTTCGGGAACATTATTGTATGAACAAGTAAAAGTAAATATGTTTAACATTCGTCACTGTATGTTATAAAGCATCACCTCCTCCCATTGTGTCCTACCCTTTTAACACTACGACAAGCTCCCTCCCTTCCCATCAAGCTGCGCCATCTATGGGGCAAAATCTTCGATTGATTCAGGGAGGGGAGTGTGAGATCTTACTATATTCAGAGCGAACAAACTACACAACGGATTTACCCAAACCCTACGACTAGGTGGCCCACGTGGAATTGCGGCCAAGTGTACGTCCCCTATCCTCGCCCCTCTCTCTCTAGCCTCCCATCCACTACGACCCTCCTTGGTACGTCCCCTATCCTCGCCTCTCTCTCTCTCTAGCCTCCCATCCACTACTACCCTCCTTGGTACGTCCCCTATCCTCGCCCCTCTCTCTCTCTCTCTAGCCTCCCATCCACTACTACCTTCCTTGGTACGTCCCCTATCCTCGCCTCTCTCTCTCTCTAGCCTCCCATCCACTACTACCCTCCTTGGTACGTCCCCTATCCTCGCCTCTCTCTCTCTCTAGCCTCCCATCCACTACTACCCTCCTTGATACGTCCCCTATCCTCGCCCCCCTCTCTCTCTCTAGCCTCCCATCCACTACTACTCTCCTTGGTACGTCTCCTATCCTCGTCACTCTCTCTCTCTAGCCTCCCATCCACTACTACCCTCCTTGGTACGTCCCCTATCCTCGCCTCTCTCTCTCTCTAGCCTCCCATCCACTACTACCCTCCTTGGTACGTCCCCTATCCTCGCCCCCCTCTCTCTCTAGCCTCCCATCCACTACTACCCTCCTTGGTACGTCCCCTATCCTCGCCCCCAGCCTCCCATCCACTACTACCCTCCTTGGTACGTCCCCTATCCTCGCCTCTCTCTCTCTCTAGCCTCCCATCCACTACTACCCTCCTTGGTACGTCCCCTATCCTCGCCCCCCTCTCTCTCTCTAGCCTCCCATCCACTACTACTCTCCTTGGTACGTCCCCTATCCTCGCCTCTCTCTAGCCTCCCATCCACTACTACCCTCCTTGGTACGTCCCCTATCCTCGCCCCTCTCTCTCTCTCTAGCCTCCCATCCACTACTACTCTCCTTGGTACGTCCCCTATCCTCGCCCCTCTCTCTCTCTCTAGCCTCCCATCCACTACTACCCTCCTTGGTACGTCCCCTATCCTCGCCCCCAGCCTCCCATCCACTACTACCCTCCTTGGTACGTCCCCTATCCTCGCCCTCCGTCTCCAGGGGTTTGTCGGGGGGCGTTGTGTCATTATAATCTGAATTAGGGGGGCGCCGCACCATAGACCAGGTATTGAAGGCAGGTGAATATGGACTAATTAGATGGTTAACCCCTTCTGTACCAGCGACGTGATTATAATTTTAATATAGCTATACTTAGACGATTGTGTGCAGTTTAAGAAGGATCTGTGGTAGTAAAAAGCGTTAACCCCTTATTTACCAGCCACGTCTATATCATTTTAATCTAGCTATACTTAGGCGATTTTCTGCAGTTTAAGAAGGATCTGTGGTAATAAATATGGTTAAGCAAGATAGTTCGAAGCCTATATATTGATGGAGGCCCTATAAAAGAGGAGGCAGGTGCTTTCGGGACCCTTTACCATCTATTTGTCCGTTTGTATGTAGTGAGCGTGCCTACCTGTCTTTCTATCTATGTATTTGTCTGTCTGAAACACTTTAGTTCCGACATGTTATTTTTGTTGTGGTTGCTAAAATTGAAACTGAATAAAATAGTCTAATAGTAGCCAACCTAAAGTTAAAAGAACGGCACCGGTACAGAAGGGGTTAAAGGAGTGAAAGGCACATGGAGGGATTCCAGGACAGATGGGTAAAAGACACAGTGAGATATTTCAGGTTAGGTTAGATGAATGTGGGATTTAACCCTTTGATTAACAGCGACGTGTTATTTTTGTATTCTAGCTGTATTTAGATGATATTATGAAGCTTAACAAGGATCTGTGGTAGTTGAAAGGGTTGGTTGAGATAGTTTGAAACCTTATTAATGCTAGAGGGTCTTCCTAAGCTGAATAACATAGTCTAATAGTTGCCAGAATATGATAAAAAGGACGTCTCCGGTTCTGGATCGGTTAAATTACGCGATTGGGATGTGAGACGGACCTTGGTGATTGAGATAATGGGGAGTTTGATTCGAAAGATATTGTCTTGGAGACTTTGTATGCCAGGGAATTGGTGAGACGGTAGATGTTTATTGAGGGTACTATGAAAGCCATAATACAAAACTTATGAAGGACCTACTGGTTAAAAAAGTGATAGTGGGGATACTTTGATTATATATAGTTTTGATAAAAGCCAAATTAAAATAGTGCTAAGCAAAATAAAATGAGGTTAGGCGATTCAAGTTAAAGATTAGATTGAGGCTGACTAAATTAGGTTGCTGGAAGCTATAGAAGGGGTCCAGGTAGAGGACATCCACCAGGGACGCACCTCAGTAACTCAGTGTTGGGTCTCTCTGTCTCGCGAGTCTCAAAGTTACAGAGGCCTCCCGTCAGACGCGCTTGGAGGAAATCATAACTTCGCCTCATCAGTATCGTAATTACATAAGTTGTACACCCGCCTATAGAGATAACTTTCACGTATCTATTCTTAATTATGCTATTTTCGCTACATATATGCATCATTTTGGAGACAAAAAAAATAAAAAAAAGGGGGGGTGTTGAGAGTAATAAATCAATTATATTATATACTGTATAATTGCACTGTTATCTCTATTGCTACATCCTTCATCTATTCATTATCTGTGTAAGTTATACCTTGTATCTTATAAGTTTTACTTTTTCTTTCAATTTCGCATTCCACCTACCTCCTCCCCAGGTCACTTCCTTAAGCCGGTGTCACACGAGCGATTTTTCCGTCAATTTCTACGGTCAATTGTAATCTGGCAGCTCCTAAATATAAGTTCCATAAACAATTCAGTATCTAACGTAATCTACCTGCGATCTAGTTTCCGATTCCAACGCGAAAAAGCCTCATAATAGTAAGAGAAAAAAACTTGCTCTTCAAAAATTGCCAGAAAATGCGCTCGTGTGACACCGGCTTAGTCTCTCTCCCCTCACACTTCACAGATAGACCCCGAGGCTTTCGAGACGAGGCTAAAAATGTTCGATCAGGTGGTTGGTTGAACGAGTGTTGTGTGTGTGTGTGTGTGTGTGCGTGTGTGCATGTGTGCCTCAGGTCCTTCAGTTCTACCTATAGTAACACAACGCTATGTCCTTTAAGGGGCTAGGGGTTGTTTTTTGTTTAAGGGGCTAGGGGTTGTTTTTTGTTTAAGGGGCTAGGGGTTGTTTTTTGTTTAAGGGGCTAGGGGTTGTTTTTTGTTTAAGGGGCTAGGGGTTGTTTTTTGTTTAAGGGGCTAGGGGTTGTTTTTTGTTTAAGGGGCTAGGGTTGTTTTTTGTTTAAGGGGCTAGGGGCTGTTTTTTGTTTAAGGGGCTAGGGTTGTTTTTTGTTTAAGGGGCTAGGGGTTGTTTTTTGTTTAAGGGGCTAGGGGTTGTTTTTTGTTTAAGGGGCTAGGGGTTGTTTTTTGTTTAAGGGGCTAGGGTTGTTTTTTGTTTAAGGGGCTAGGGGTGGTTTTTTGTTTAAGGGGCTAGGGGTGGTTTTTTGTTTAAGGGGCTAGGGGTGGTTTTTTGTTTAAGGGGCTAGGGGTTGTTTTTTGTTTAAGGGGCTAGGGGTGGTTTTTTGTTTAAGGGGCTAGGGGTGGTTTTTTGTTTAAGGGGCTAGGGGTTGTTTTTTGTTTAAGGGGCTAGGGGTGGTTTTTTGTTTAAGGGGCTAGGGGTTGTTTTTTGTTTAAGGGGCTAGGGGTATTTTTTTTTTTTTTGGTCTATAAATTCTATGTATTGGTTTATTTGTTAGGTTCCTCCCTGTACCTCCATCAAGCTTAGAAAAACAGCCCCTAGAGCCTAGACCCTCCTTCAAGATACATTTGTAAATTTTTCGGTAGAAAAATTTCCCGGCCTTCTTCCTCTTAAAATTACAGGCTCGCTAACGTTCGCCAGGAAAATATCGAAACATAAATGGCACGAAAGGTCTTGAAATCGATAATGAAATGGGACGAAAGGACTTAAAATCGACAAACTAATGAGGCGAACCTCTTAAAATATCAGAATGGGGCGAAACATATGGAAGAAGGGGGACCAGAAAAACGAACCATTCCCCCTTCAGCTCTTCTTCAAACTCTTCCTTTTTCTCTCTTTACTTCTTCACTTCCCGAGCCTCTGTTTTCCTCCTTGACTAACCCTCTTTATCTCTCTCCTCTCTTTCTAGGTCTGATATTGTTCCTTTTCTCTTTGTTTCTTCGCTTTCCTCTCGACTCTCCCTCCTCTTCTCCTCATTTTCTCTCTTCGTTTCTTCTTCTCTTCCCTTCCGAGTCTTTGCTTTCCTTTCCCTCTTCTCTGTCTTCTCCTTCTCCTTCTCCTCGTTCTGGCATAGCTTCCTTTTCTCTCTTTGTTTCTTCGCTTTCTTCTTTTCCTCTCCCTCCTCTTCTCTCTCCTCTCCTCTCCTCCTCCTCTTTTTCTCTCTTGGTGTCTTCCCTTCCATTCCGAGTCTCTGCTTTCCTTTCCCTCCTCTTCTCTCTCCTCTTCTTCTTCTCCTCGGTCTGGCATGGTTTCCTTTTCTCTCTCTTTACTTCTTGGCTTTCCTCCTTGACTCTCCCTCCTCTGCTCTCTCCTCGCTTTACTTCTTTTTTTCTTCCATTCCGAGTCTGTTTTCCTCCTTTACTCTCCCTCCTCTCCTCCTCCTCCTCTCCTCTTCTCTCTTTGTGTCTTCCCTTCCCTTCCAAGTCTCTTCTTGCCTCTCCCTCATCTTCTTCTCTCGTTCTGGCATTTTTTCCTTTTCTCTCTTTGTTACTTCGCTTTCCTCCTTGACTCTCCCTCCTCTCCTCCTCCTCCTCCTCCTCCTCCTCCTCCTATTTTTATCTTTTTGTGTCTTCCCTTCCATTCAGAGTCTCTGCTTTCCTTTTCCTCCTCTCTTCTTCCTCCTCGTTCTGGCATTGTTTCCCCTGATAGCTTTGTTTCTATAATGCTGCCCAGGGGAAGGAGGCCAAGAAACATAGAGGGACACTTTTCCCTCAATCAGGCACTCTGTTTGTCTCCCCTGGGGCCTTCAATCGGGTTCCTTTGTGGCCTCTATTTGGGAGTTTGTTGTCGGGGTTTTTGTCGAGTATATGGGTTTTTTTGTCGAGTATATGGGATTTCCGGACTGGTTTTTATGAGGGGAGGCTGGAGATTGAGCCCTGTTGTGTACCTGTTTTGTCTGGTGATAACAAAAGGTGTAGGGAGACGCACGCCAGTGGCTCTAGGTGGCTTATGTCAAAAGGGGTCATCATCAGCTGTTCACGAAGGGTTGTTGGAATGACTGGGAACCAACATTTGTACAATATACCTGTTGGAATGACAATATACCTGTTGGAATGACTGGGAACCAACATTTGTACAATATACCTGTTGGAATGACAATATACCTGTTGGAATGACAATATACCTGTTGGAATGACTGGGAACCAACATTTGTACAATATACCTGTTGGAATGACAATATACCTGTTGGAATGACAATATACCTGTTGGAATGACTGGGAACCAACATTTGTACAATATACCTGTTGGAATGACAATATACCTGTTGGAATGACAATATACCTGTTGGAATGACTGGGAACCAACATTTGTACAATATACCTGTTGGAATGACAATATACCTGTTGGAATGACAATATACCTGTTGGAATGACTGGGAACCAACATTTGTACAATATACCTGTTGGAATGACAATATACCTGTTGGAATGACAATATACCTGTTGGAATGACTGGGAACCAACATTTGTACAATATACCTGTTGGAATGACAATATACCTGTTGGAATGACTGGGAACCAACATTTGTACAATATACCTGTTGGAATGACAATATACCTGTTGGAATGACAATATACCTGTTGGAATGACTGGGAACCAACATTTGTACAATATACCTGTTGGAATGACAATATACCTGTTGGAATGACAATATACCTGTTGGAATGACTGGGAACCAACATTTGTACAATATACCTGTTGGAATGACAATATACCTGTTGGAATGACAATATACCTGTTGGAATGACTGGGAACCAACATTTGTACAATATACCTGTTGGAATGACAATATACCTGTTGGAATGACAATATACCTGTTGGAATGACTGGGAACCAACATTTGTACAATATACCTGTTGGAATGACAATATACCTGTTGGAATGACTGGGAACCAACATTTGTACAATATACCTGTTGGAATGACAATATACCTGTTGGAATGACAATATACCTGTTGGAATGACAATATACCTGTTGGAATGACTGGGAACCAACATTTGTACATATACCTGTTGGAATGACAATATACCTGTTGGAATGACAATATACCTGTTGGAATGACAATATACCTGTTGGAATGACTGGGAACCAACATTTGTACAATATACCTGTTGGAATGACAATATACCTGTTGGAATGACTGGGAACCAACATTTGTACAATATACCTGTTGGAATGACAATATACCTGTTGGAATGACAATATACCTGTTGGAATGACAATATACCTGTTGGAATGACTGGGAACCAACATTTGTACAATATACCTGTTGGAATGACAATATACCTGTTGGAATGACTGGGAACCAACATTTGTACAATATACCTGTTGGAATGACAATATACCTGTTGGAATGACTGGGAACCAACATTTGTACAATATACCTGTTTTCCATAATATCAACCAGTACAGTTCTATTGTTCTCTTAACATTTGGTTGCCGGTATAATTAATGTATATACTTTTACATTTGTATTATATTATTTCGATATCAAGAAATTTTTAGTAGGTTTACTAATCGAAAGAATAACGTCTTAAAGCACACACACACACACACACACACACACACACACGTATAGGGTTCTAGTATAGGGTAGATAAGGCAGTACACAGGAAGGAGGGAGGGAGGGAAGGGAGGGAAGGAGGGAAGGAAGAATGAGGGTGATCCAGTCAGGAGGAAGAATGATGGGGTGTCAGGGGGGGGGGGGGGGGGCGTTATTTCATTCAACCGAGTTATGACCGTTCGTACATACGGGAACACCACATATCACATGCTATACTAGCGCTCCCATAGGTTTAATTCCAATTGATTATATATATATAATTATATATATATATATATATATATATATATATATATATATATATATATATATATAATTATATACTGTATATATGTAGAATAGATGGCTGAGGATAGAATACCAACTATAATACTTGGAAATCAAGAGAAAAGAATCGCCGGTTGTGGAAAATCACCCTCTATAGAGGATGGAAGAAGATATGAAAAAAAAAAAAAAAAAAAAAAAAAACGTCCACGTAGTGGAGGGAATGTTTGGCACGGGCAAAAGGAGCATATCCTGACATTATATCTCCGAGGAGTTTCTGCTATGGCCATTCTTTAGCGGGGGTTTCCCAGGAGGAAGCAAGGCGGGGGAGATGATGATGATGATGATGAACAGAGTAGATGACGGTAAATTAGACTAGCCTAGGGAATGTTAGGGCAGATTGGCTAGTATACAATAAGTATTGAAATGTGTAGAAATGGTAAAAATTGAGTTATATAAAATATATTCAGTGTTGGGGGTGGGGGGTGGGGGGCGTCTATCCCTCTCACACCCCTCAGAGCCACACCCTTCCGGCCTCACACCCTCACCCCACCTTTTAAGAGAGATTGCGTGTGGGGTCACCGACTTGGACGGAACACATGAATAGAAGAGGAAATAAGAAAAACAATAAGTAAAAAACTGATAGAGAGAGAGAGAGAGAGAGAGAGAGAGAGAGAGAGAGAGAGAGAGAGAGAGTATGTACTATCTTTACTCTTCTGCCCACTCTCCTATCTTTTATTTATCTCTCCTACTTCTACCTCTCATTTCTTGACTCCATTTGGCTACTCTATCTTTTATTCGTGTATTTTTCCCCATCTTTCTTTTCCTCCCTTCTATTCCATTATTACTATCCTCGGTTTCATTTCATCTGACGATATATTGAATTCCTTAGCAGCTAATTTGTCGATATTTGATGGAAAAATATAAAACTACCATGTCTCTGCATCATATTAAAAGACCAAACATATATAATTAGCACCATATTTCACTACAAAATATTCAAAATAACTGAGAAATCTTGATGGGAACTTTAAAATTTACCGCCAGTTAAAAAGAAACGGTGTATAATGATAGACAGAATATACAGTCAAAATAAGTCATAATCGGATCTCCCCATATACTTTCTCTTCTCTACTATCTTATTCTCTCACCCTTGTCTATTTTATCTTCTCTACTATCTTATTCTTTTTCCCTTGTCTAGGTTCTCTACTCTACTATCTCATCTTTTCTCTTCTCGACTATCTTTTTTGTTCTCGACTATCTTTTCTCTTCTCGACTATCTTTTCTCTTCTCGACTATCTTTTCTCTTCTCGACTATCTTTTTTCTTCTCGACTATCTTTTCTCTTCTCGACTATCTTTTTTCTTCTCGACTATCTTTTCTCTTCTCGAATATTTTTTTTCTTCTCGACTATCTTTTTTCTTCTCGATTATCTTTTCTCTTCTCGAATATTTTTTTTCTTCTCGACTATCTTTTCTCTTCTCGACTATCTTTCTCTTCTCGACTATCTTTCTCTTGTCGACTATCTTTCTCTTCTCGACTATCTTTTCTCCTCTCGGCTATCTTTTCTCCTCTCGGCTATCTTTTCTCCTCTCGGCTATCTTTTCTCTTCTCGGCTATCTTTTCTCTTCTCGGCTATCTTTTCTCTTCTCGGCTATCTTTTCTCTTCTCGGCTATCTTTTCTCTTCTCTACTATCTTTTCTCGACTATCTTTTCTCTTCTCGACTATCTTTTCTCTTCTCGACTATCTTTTCTCCTCTCGACTATCTTATTTTGTCTCCCTTGTCTATTTTCCCCCGCTATTCCCCCGTGAAGAAGGTCAAGTCTGGGTGATCTATGGTGCGGGGCCAGCGACAGGTGACAGCCCCCACAATTTTATGGCTTCTTATATCTCAACAAAAGGTCCTGTTTAGTCGGGGGGAGGGATCGCTTCTTTTATCGCTTAAGGGGTGATTTGTGTATTATCTATCTATCTATCTATATTATATATATATATATATATATATATATGTTTATTATTTTTAGTTTCTTCCCAATACCTTTATCAAACTTTAAAAAATACCCCCAAGACCCCCCTTGGTGGTAACTTTGTACATTGTTCGGTAGAGAAATGTCACGGCCCGAAGGACGGTTCCTCCCTAGTTACAGGCTTGCTATCGCTCGCCAGGAATAAAATCAACGCCTAAATGGCACGAAAGGTGCCATGGGGCTAAACATGAGGGAAAAGGGGGTCCAGAAAAACCAAACCTCCCCTCAATAAGGCTTTGTTGTTTACCCGTTTATGGTTTACTTTGGGTTGTTTACGTTGTTTGCTTATCGCTTAACCCCTTCTGTACCGGCTACGTCTTTTTTACTTTATTCTGGCTACTATTAGACGATTGTATGCAGTTTAATAGGGCCTCCAGCAATTAACAGGCTTCGAACTATCCCATTTAACCCTTTTTACTACCACAGATCCTTCTTAAGCTGCGTAAAATCGTCTATACTGTATATAGCTACAATAAAAAAAAAAAAAAAAACGTCGCCGGTACAGAAGGGGTTAATTGGCCTTCCTTGTGTACTCACGGACATTAGTTCCAGGGCAGTAGTTCCCTTTCCAATGTTCCCTTACCCACTCTAAACCACTGTTTGGACACTTGATCCTCAGTGTTTTGGAAGACAAGCAGCCTAGAAGAGTCACTAGACCTGTTGTTGCTTGATTTCCTTTGTACTCCTTTGGCCTTCCTTGTGTACTCTTTTATAATTTATTTATTTATTTATATATTTTTACCAGCTTTCGATCATGCTTATTTGTATTTATCAATATTTGTTAACATTATTGGACTGGTTGATATAATAGGCGACTGCTAAGGCTTATAATAATTAGTATTGATGTAAACTCATTCCTGTATTTGGTTTTAAATGAGAGTCCTAGTACTTAGCGAGAGAGAGAGAGAGAGAGAGAGAGAGAGAGAGAGAGAGAGAGAGAGAGAGAGAGAGAGAGAGAGAGAGAGAGAGAAGGGGGGGGAGTTTATAAGTTTATATTAGATTACAATGCATCTGTTTCGAGGCTGTCTTGGTTCCGTGGTTAAGGCAGTATCACACGAACACTATTTCCGGCAATTTTTTCGGGCCATTTTAGTTTGGCAGCTTCGAAATGTAAGCTTTATCAGAATTGGCGTAATTATGTTCATTTGCTTTTCCAGAAACTTCCATTGCATCCTTTACCTCAACATCTGCTGCGTACGAGGGT
The DNA here is from genome assembly GCA_032716605.1 of Paralithodes platypus. Classification (NCBI taxonomy): domain Eukaryota; kingdom Metazoa; phylum Arthropoda; class Malacostraca; order Decapoda; family Lithodidae; genus Paralithodes; species Paralithodes platypus. The sequence continues at coordinate 58,291,643 of CM064521.1, read as the reverse complement.
TAAGCAAACAAAGGAAACTATATTTTTTGTCTTTGGTATTGCCCTTAAGGGGGTAGTACTCGCTTTTTCTGAACCCCCTTCTCCCTCATGTTTAGCATATTAGTTTTGTCATTTTAAGACTTGCCTTCCGTTAGTTTGGCGATTTTGATACCTTTCGCCCCATTTCTTTGTCAATATTAAGACCTTTCGTGTCATTTAGGTCTCTATTTTTTCCTGGCGAGCGATGGCGAGCCTGTAAATTTAGAAGGAACCGGCCTTTGGCCAGGACATTTTTCTACCGAAAAATGTACAAATTTATCTTGATAAGAGGTCTAGGGGTTATTTTTTTAAAGCTTGATGGAGGTCTAGCGAGGAAACTCAAAAATAAATTACTAATTAAATATAAAGACCAAAAACCAAGCACTACCCCTTCAGCATTAATGGTTACCGAGTAAATATTGCCCATTCTTCCCTAACTTCATAATTATATGTTTTTATTTTTTGCTTTACCTTACAGTATGATTTATATTATCTGGTAGCTGGGTGAAAATCGAGACATAACTGGTTGCAATGTAGACAGTGTTTGGTCTATCTATCTATCTATCTATCTATCTATCTATATGCTCAGGCCCAATCCCCATTTTTCCTATTTTTATTTTTATTTTCGATTTCATTCTATTTTTTTTTTTTTTTTCTTGGGGGTGTTTGGTAAGATGCAAATATTCGGTATGTTTGTTTCTGTGTGAATATGGTTACTTTTATACATATCTTCGCTTCGCCTCATGTCTGCCGAGGAAGAGAGAGTGGCGAGACAGAGAGGAGAAGTTCTATTAATTTCTTGCCGATGATCCCACAGCCAAAAAACCGTTCCCGTGTTAATATTACCCCTTGGTGGCACGCTGGTTTGTTTCTCATTAAATAGGCAGGGGGGGAATCGGGAGCGGCGGCGGCAGCGGCGAGGGGGTCCGGCGGTGTTTGGGGAGATGGGTCGTTTTTCTGGACCCCTTTCTCCCTCGTGTTTAGCCCCATTAGTTTTCAGGTTTTAAGACGTTCGGCCCATTAGTTTGGCGAATTTAACACCTTTCGCCCCATTTCGTTGTTAAGACCTTTCGTGCCATTTAGGTGTCGATGTTTTTTCCTGGTGAGCGATAGCGAGCCTGTAATTTAAGAGAAACAGGCCTTCGGCCGGGACATTTCTTTTACCGAAAAATGAACAAGCTAATCTTGAAGGAGGGTCTTGGGGGGTGATTTTTTAAGTTTGATGTAGGTCTAAGAAGGAAATAAAAAATAAATTAATATATATATATATATATATATATATATATATATAAACCCCCCAAATAAACACTGTCCCCTTAAATAGGCAGTGTCTGGATCGGCGGCCGTGAGGGGGTTCGATGTTTGACGTCCATAATAGATTGTTGGCTGGGCCGCGACGCTCAACCCACTTTTAACACCTCCCTCAAAACTCGAATTATTCTTCATCGCCGTGGGACAGATAGTTAATATTAATCTCAAACTTTCTGAGCCGCCTTCCCTCCCGCTCTCGCTCGCTCCCCCTCCGCCACCGCCGCCGCCGCGTCGCTCCAGAATACTAAGTAAATAAAATGTGTAAAATAATTGAAGGAATGGATGGTTTATTGTCGCCAAACTTTGGAGCTGATTATAATATTGTCTTTGGTGGGTGAGGGAAAGTTATATATTCTGTCTGGCGCCGCGCGGGCCGCTGGCGCTCCGAGGCAAATATAACGTCCGGGATTTTTTAATGAAAAACTCGCTTTTATTCGCTCGGAAAGGAACTCGCTTAGGGAATTCTGAAGGAGTGGGAGCCGTGGTTCACCTGCTGGCGGGGAGGGGGGGGGGAGGGGGGGGGGGAGAGAAGGAAACTTATGTGGGAAAGGAGAGGGGGGTAGGAAGGGAGAGGGGGTAGGAAGGGAGGGGGAAGGGTAGGTAGGAGGGGGCTTTGAGAGAGAGAGAGAGAGACAGACAGAGTGTGTGTGTGAGTTGTAGCCTATAGGGAGAATTAACAGAGTTTATATAAGTCAAATAAAGTAAAAGTGACCAAACAACAAGTGGGGAAGAAAAATGAGTCTATAAATTCATTAAAATATCAATGTATTACAGAAAAAAACAAAATCCATATGAACGTGTTGAAGTTTGAAAAATGTTAATAAGGGAGAGATATGAACGATAAAAAAACTTGAGACGAAAAGGAGAGATATGAGAATAAAGTATATATTAGAGAAAAATTTGAAAACCTGGAAAGAAGGATAAAATGCATGATCACGATTAACCCTTTCTGTACCGGCGACATCTTCTTAACTTTATTCAGGCTACTGTTAGACGATTGTATTCAGTTTATAAAAAGGACTCCAGCTATTAACCCTTTCACGCTCATATGACTCAGAGGTTGCCAGATTAGCAATAAGAAATAGAGTTCGCTCACTTATAATTACCTCTCCAAAATTAGTTTTCTGCCCACAGGTAACTCAAAGACAACTGCAGAGGTTGAAGTAACTAAACTAAAGGTTTCTAAATACCCTTGATGGCAACAAAGGCTTTAAAGTATCCCTAATAGACTCAAAATCGCGTCATATGTCGGAGAGGGTTAACAGGTTTCCAACTATCTTCCTTAACTCTTTTCACTACCCCAGATCCTTCTAAGACTGCACAAAATCGTCTAAATATAGCTAGGAAGAAATATAAAAGATGTCACCTGTACATAAGGGGTTAATGACAGAGAGGCAAGGTGTGGGGTCAAGAGGAAATATGGCTGAGTGGTCTTAGAACTAGAATGGTTAATCCTATTGTCTTGGGTTCGATCCCCGGTATATATTTAAGAATAAATTTTTTCTGTACTTAACCCAACGACCTATCATAAAATACCCTCCTTGTTGCCAGCAGACTTTAATGTGTGATTATCCGCCAATGCCCTCAAATGTATTAGATATCAGTTAGATCTAGTCTCTTACTAGAGTTAATTGAATGTTAGACAGTGATGCCTTTAGGTGTTTTGTGCCAACTACGAGAAGTAATGGAGAGAGATATATATATATTTACATACATTTACATAGATACACTGACCACATAGACCTTACGATCCAAACGAGGTGGTCAAGATTTAATTCTAGTAGAGAGAGAGAGAGAGAGAGAGAGAGAGAGAGAGAGAGAGAGAGTGAGAGTGAGTGAGGGAGGGAGGGGATTGGAGTACGAAGACGGAAGAAGGAATGGAGGGAAGGAGGGAGGAAAGGAGGGAGGGTAGGAAAAGAATGGACTGAAGGTAAACAGAGGAGCAGTTTTAAGTCATCTAAGACAGAGGCAGATTTGTTCCTCCGGCCTCAGGATACTTGGAGGGAAAAGGTTGAGAGAGAGAGAGGGGGGGGGGGGGGAGGGGGGGGCGAAAGAATGATGGAGAAGTGTGTATAATACGAAAACATTAGTGTGTGTGTGTGTGTGTCTGTGTCTGTGTGAGATTTATCTTTCTCTATACCCTTTTCCTCTATAATTAACAAACCACTACAGTAATCGAGCTAAAATGTCTACCTTAGGAAGCATCAGCCAAGGAATAGGTGTGGAAATTTACAACCCATTTTCCATAAAATATTAAAATAAACTATACAAATATAATAAGAACATTATTATTATTATTTTTTTTTTAATACAGTATATGTAGTCCCAACTGTACTTGTTTATTAATATAGTGTTTTTATTACAGGTTGGTTGGTGTCACACGCCCGACCCTCAGTTACTAACCCGTGGTGAGTACTATAGAGTGATTTAAGGGGGCCCACCTCTCTCTCTGGGTTGTATCCAGTCTGTCCCATTCACCCTACTGTTTTAAGACGTTTATCCCCATCCAGGTGTCTTCTAAATATAGCTAGAATATAATCAACAAGACGTCGCCGGTATAGAAGGGGTTAATCATTATTAACGTATTTATACGGAAATTCATATATTATTAACCCCTTGAAGCTCTGACGCGTTTTAGCAGTAACATTTTGGCTATCATTAGACGATTTTATGCAGCTTAGGAAGGATCTGTGGGTATTAAAAGGGTAAATACTATCTCAATCAACCCTTGAATTCCGTATACCGTTACTAATCTGAATAAAATCGTCTAATAGTAGCCAGAAAACAGAACAGAAATGCGTATTGGAGCTTGAAAGGGTTAACTGAATGAATATTATGGTTTGTGCATCGTGAAATGCCCTACTGTAGCTTCGGACGGGGGCTATACTTCGGACACTTCTGGATTAAAGTATAATAAGGTACAGTTATGGAAAAGTTACTCTGCATTATGGAAGAACACCGAAGACATACTTGTTTGTCCATAACATCATGTATTTATCCCATAACTGTGGTTCATTGTATAGGTTTTCTAGAGTGTCCGAAGTTACCTCCCCGTCCGAAGTTACGTCATGTTACCGGTATTTCATTGTGATTATATATACCATAAGCATAGAAAACAGTTATAAATGAAAACACTTCTATACTTTCCCTTTTCACCCGAAGAATCAACACCACTTTCCCTTACTGTTGATAAGATTGCCTCGTATAAACAGAAGCGTCAATAAACAGAATTTCCTATATTCCAAAACAGGAGCTTCCCTCAGAATCCGATATATGCAATCAACAGCGTCAGTCGGCATATCACTGCCAAATCCCCTTAAGGGGGTAGTACTCGTTTTTTTCTGGACCCCCTTCTCCTTCATGTTTAGCATATTAGTTTTGAGGTTTTCAGAAGTTTGTTCCGTTACTTTCGCAGTTTTGAGACCGTTCGCCTCATTTTGTTGTCAATATCAAGACCTTTCGTGCCCTTTAGATGTCGATTTTTTCCTGGCGAGCAAAAACGAACGTCTAATTTTAGAAGGAACCGGCCTTCGGCCGCGTCATTTGTCTACCGAAAAATGTACAAATTTATCTTGAAAGGGGGTCTAAGGGGTGTTTTTCTAAGCTTGATGGAGGTCTAGCGAGGAAACTCAAAAATATATTAATAAATAAATATATAGACCAAAAACCAAGCACTACCCCTTAACCCCTTCTGTACCAGCGACGTATTTTCATTTTACTCTAGCTATATTTAGACGATATTATGCAGTTTAGGAAGGACGTCTAGCAATTAAAAGGCTACAGACTATCTCAATTCATCCTTTGATCTACCATATATGCTTCTTAAACTTCATAAATTCGTCTAAATTCAGCTGAAATCAAATGAAATAGACGTCGCCGTTACAGAAGGGGTTAAGCCACATTTTGCCGTGATGATACGGTTTAATGTAGAGCAATTTTCAGGTTTGGAAATATATATATATAAAAAGGTTCACCATTTACTTCTACGTGTACAGTCTACCAAATAAGTGATGTCTCGGCACCAAGTATATATGATGTCTCGGCACCAAGTATAAGTGATGTCTCGGCACCAAGTATAAGTGATGTCTCGGCACCAAGTATATTTCGATCAATAATTGGCATCCGCAATATCTAAACATGATTTCTTCCTTTCGAGTGAGATATACAATTACCCACCCTATTCAACATCTGCCAGACATTAAGGGGATATGGGCGTATTTATTTGCTCATTTATGTATCTTATTTTAGGTGTCATTAGTTTCCTCCCTAGACCTCCATCAAGCTTAAAAAACACCCCCAAAGATAAATTTGTACATTTTTCGATATAAAAATGTACCGGCCGATGGCCGGTTCCTCTTAAATTACAGGCTAGCTATCGCTCGCCAGGAAAAAATTGACACTTAAATGACATGAAAAGTCCTAATATTGACAAAGAAATGGGGCGAAAGGTCTTAAAATCGCCAAACTAATGGACCGAACATTTTATGATGTGAAAACTAATGGGGCTAAAGATGAGGAAGAAGGGGGACAAGAAAACCAGCCCATCTCCCCTTAATACAGCACAGAGCGAGCCAAACGTAATGACAGCTGTGACGTGACTTAATAACGCTACCGTACAGTTGCCCCAAGACGTGAACCGGAGACTACTGATGAATGATGGAAAGAGGAAGAGTAGGAAGAAGAGAGGAAGATGCGAAGAATAATAGGAAGAGTAGGAAGAAGAGAAGAAGAACAGGACAAGAGGAAGAGTAGGAAGAAGAGAAGAAGAACAGGACAAGAGGAAGAGTAGGAAGATGCGAAGAATAATGGGAAGAGTAGGAAGAAGAGAAGAAAAACAGGAAAAGAGGAGGAGTAGGAAGATGAGAAGAGAGGAATAAGAGGAAGAGTAGGAAGAAGAGAAGACAAAAAAGGAAAAATGGAAGAGTAGGAAGAAAATGAGGAAGAGTAGGAAGGAGAGAATATCCTATGATGTAGTGTATGAAAGGGTTAAGAAAACTGAGCCTTGTTTCACCTCCTTCCCACCAGCCCAACTCCTTGAGGGGACAGTGGATATTTTGTTGGGTCTATTTATTTATATATTCATATATTTTTTTAGTTTCCTTCCTAGACCTCTATCAAAACTTTAAAACAACATTCATTAGATCCCCCTTCGAGATTGATTTGTAAATTTTTCGGTAGAAAAATGTCACGGCCGAAGGCTGGTTCCTCCACAATTACAGGCTCATTATCGATCGCGAGGAATAAAATAGACACCTAAAGGGTACGAAAGGTCTTAAAATTAACAAAGGAATGGGGCAAAAGGTCTTAAAATCGACAAAATATTGGGGAAAACTTCTTAAAATCTCAAAACTAATGGGGCTAAACACGAGGAAGAAAGGGTACCAGAAAAAGCGACTACCTCCCCCTTAAGAAAACGTAGCCTTATTTCACCTCCTTCCCACCAGCCCTGCAACTCCTTGAGATGGTTTGTTTCGTGGGGGGCTCTAAAACACAAGCCCCTACCCGGCCAAGCGTTGTTGCCCGCCGTTGACATTAGGTGGAGATTGAGTTAGGATTGAGTTTGCGTTCTCCCGGGGGCAAGATAGGCTGCGTTATTTGGCCAGACTTTCGGTTGGGATAAGATAAACAAGGGTTACTCGGGAGGAGGTTGCTGGAGGGGCGGTCGGGAGTGGTGGAAGGTAAACAAAGCGCTTCTCTTTAGCCGCCTCCACGAACACACATATACAGCTTTTTATCATCTGACTTTATAATGTCATTCTTCTCTTGGATAAATAGAAGGCTTGTTTATATGTAGGAATTAGATAGCACTTTTCTTTAGCCGCTTCTACGAACATTATAGAGCGCTTCTCTTTAGCCGCTTCTACGAACACACAGCTTTTTACCATCTGACTAAATAAAGTAATTCTTCTCTTGGATAAATAGAAGGCTTGTATTTATGTAGGAATTATAAAGAAAAACAATAATTGCTTTGTCAATAGAGGACTAGTTATATTCTGACTATATAATGTAATTCTTCTCGTGGATAAATAGAAGGCTTGTTTATATGACGGAATAATAAAGCACTTCTCTTTAGCCGCCTCCACGAACACACATAGGCCTACAGCTTTGTATCATGCGACTTTATAATGTCATTCTTCTCCTGGCTAAATCGGAATCGTAGAAGTTATACAGACAATCATATGTTTTCCGTAGCAATATATAATCTAACTTTACAATGGGATACTTCTCTTGGGTAAGCTGGAATATTGTATATATATAAATCATGCAGATGAAGGTTATAATGATCTACAATAGTTTATAATCTAACCATTTATTGTCATTCATCTCTTTGGTAAATCGGAATTTTGGTTACATGTAAAAGTTATGTAGAAACAAATATATAATTTCTTTGTTAGATGCCTGTTGATTATAGCCTGACTATATTTCTATCATACTTTTCTTGGTAATCTGAATTGATGTTATTCCTGTCTTGGGAGTAGTTTATACTGTATATAAAGGTATTATACAGAACATATATATATATATATATATATATATATATATATATATATATATATATATATACACACTTCTATTTATATATTTCTACAGCGCTTTATATCTGATTTATATTTTCTTTCTCCTTTGTAGTAAACTAGAATCTTGGCAATAGTACAATGTTTTTATATATACATTATAAAGAAAAGGCTATTGTGTTTTTACCTGTAGCTTATTTATACTTTGTTCACCGTTTTATATAAATACATGACTTTATAATGTAGTTTTCCCCTGCGGTAAATTTGAATTTTAAGAACAGAACATTGTTTATACATAATGTTGATAGAGGAAAAACTGGCATATATTATATTCTAGGCACCGGATATTCTTTAGCATGCATTGTATTCTGAACTTTTATCTACAATTATATTCAATGTTTATTATATGTAATAATCATGAAAACGAAGCAGCTAATATCTTAAAGGGGCAGTGGTTAGTTTTGAGTCTACTTATTTATTTATTCAGGTCTAATTTTAGTTTCCTCCTTAAGCCTCCATCAAGCTTAAAGAAACCCCCCCTAGACCCCCTTTAAAATAATTGTGTACATGGTTTGGTAGAAAAATGTCTAAAGCGCAGTTCTCCTTCAAATAAAAGTTCGCTATCGCTCGCTAGGAAAAAATTAGACACCTAAATGACACTACAAGTCTAAATATTGACTTGAAATGGGACGAAAGGTCTGAAAATCGCCAAACTAATGAGCCGAACGTCTTAACATCTGAAAACTAATGGTGCTAAACATGAGGGAAAAGGGGGCCAGAAAAAACGAGCCATCTACCCTTAACATAGTTTGGTTACCCACCCGTCAATGACCTTTGACCCACACATCTTTCCTAAACAAGATGAATATGATAAAGGCTAATGGGATCTGCCTCAGGGTTTGGACAGAGACAAGGTACAGGAGGTGAAACAAAAGACCTTAGTAATGGCAGTAGTTATATGGATTTGGTGGTTTGTTTTGGTTGTGGACTAGGCGTTAACAGTTGTTGAACATCCACCCCACAAACTCTACTGGCTTCAGTGTAGATACGAACCTCCGCCAGACTACGGGCCGATCTTCGCTGGGCCAATGTACATAACAATATTGCCACTCAGCCAGCGAGATAACCCCCACCCCCACCCCCACACCCATTCACCCACCACCATCCCTCTATCACCCCTCTTTCTCAGTGGTATTATGTATACACTTCTGTCCATTCATTTACTTACACCTAAAGAGGCCTACAGAGAGATTCGAAGTTGTCATGTCATTATACAATAATGACCCTTTCTGTCATGCGAGTATTATTTTTCCACATACATACATACATACATACATACATACATACACACCCACACATAATAATATACCTAGCCCTTACTCCAAGATTCCATAGCACATACATACATACATACATACATACATACATACATACATACATAAATACTTAGAAAACAAGAAAACCGAGTGCTAAATAAGAAGTACGGTTTCAATCTCGTCTCCAAATGGCGGCATTTCAAGCAGCATTGTTCTGGGCTACCTCTCCTGTCAAGTTTAACATTTGAAATTAGCTTAGTTAACCTGATCTTGCGTCTATCTAGGTCTACCCCCGCACAACCTTTTCCACGTTCACTTATTTGCAATTGTTATCAAAATATTGCAAAGTACAGGAATAGATAAACCTGGGCAATTATTTATTTTTTAGAATGGAAGTCGGAGATGGTGTACTAGTTGAAAATGACATAATGTAGGGAAGATAGAAGGATACACGAACACATATGTAGCTGTGTTGATTATGTTATATTGATAAGAAACAATATGAATCGCTTATTGATATTAAGAACGCGAATTAAGCATCAGCAAAAATATGATTATATAATTGGTGGTATTGTTATTAGTAATACAAAGAAAACTTGAATGTCTATCATTAAATTAATTGTTTTAGTAACGCCTTTGTTACTTGATAATATATGTACCATTAAAATGTGGCAAAAAGGAAGAAGAAATGTGATCATACTAAATAATACAATTAAGACAAATCAACAAATCACGTATAACAAGTAGCCTACATGGATAAACCTATATCTAATTTTAATACCGGAAGTAAGAACGATTGTTAACTATTTGGTAATATATATAAGATAACAATGCCCTGTATTATTATTATCATAAATACGAATTCGTGATACTCTTAATCAGATGTTGTACAGGAAGCTGAAGGTAGGAAGGGAAATATAATTATTGTTTACGGAAATTGATAATGAAGGAATGATTCTTTACACATAGTGAAGTATAGAGGAGTAGATCATATTCGAAAATCGCGAAGAAAGAAAAGCTAGAGGCAAAATCGAATAAATAGCTACACTATATAGACTACGTAGGTCGGAAACCCGGAAGGAAGTAAGTGGGAACAGGACTGATATTTTGCGCTCCGCCAGGAATGTCCAAGTTCCCCCTTGCCGCTATTTTCTTTAATTAGAGAAAATGTCTAGTTGCGATCGTTGATACACTTTGGAAGAAATCCCTAACCCGTTCAGTAACAGGGACGTCATTTTCATCATATTCTGGCAACTATTAGACGATTTTATTCGGCTCAGGAAAGACCTCTAGCAATAATAAAGCTTCAAACTATCTCAACCAACACTTTTAACTACCACAGATCCTTCCTAAGCTGCACTAGATCGTCTAAATATGGCTATAATAAAGTATAACACGCTGCTGGTTAAATATGGCTATAATAAAGTATAACACACTGCTGGTTAAATATGGCTGGAATAAAGTACAACACGCTGCTGGTTAAATATGGCTCTAATAAAGTACAACACGCTGCTGGTTAAATTTCGGCAGATTATAAGCAACAAGCATAAAAAGAATCTACCTGACTGGGTCGATTTAGTTACCTTATATATATATATATATATATATATAATAGTCTATAATGCCTCTATATACTGTAGAGTTTATTTCAGCTGACGATAAATATGATCACTAAACAACTAATTTCTCGATACTTAACAGCAACTATGAAACAGTTTGTAGGCTATATAGATACAAAGTGTCCATAAATAAACAGTTTGTACGCTATATAGATACAAAGTGTCCATAAATAAACCGTTTGTACGCTATATAGATACAAAGTGTCCATAAATAAACCGTTTGTACGCTATATAGATACAAAGTGTCCATAAATAAACCGTTTGTACGCTATATAGATACAAAGTGTCCATAAATAAACAGTTTGTACGCTATATAGATACAAAGTGTCCATAAAAAAACAGTTTGTACGCTATATAGATACAAAGTGTCCATAAATAAACACATATTATGGTTCAAAATCTTCGCAAAACTTAATTAAAATGGAAACATGATAATTGACCGTCAGTTGGTATAAATAAATAAATATATATATATATAAATAAATTAAACAGACTATAGTAAAGGCTATAATTATACAGTAAATACAGAGTCACATTGCGCTTTTTCTGGCAATTTCCCATTTAGCATTTTTTCTGGCCTTGATTCGGAAGGTCCTTTAGCATTGTTATCGGCACCTATAACTGAAGGTAGTAAACATGCTTATACAAATAATGATAACACAAGAGCGGTGTCTGGGGTGGTATAGTCCATCAATATAAGTAGGGCAGAAACCGTGACTCCTAACCCCTGTAACTCAAAAGGGGATAGGGCAAATGGGCTGTAATTGTCCTCCTCACCTATTCCCTGGCTGACCTTTCCTAAATTATCGAACTATTAGCTCGATTATCCTAGTCGTTTATGAGTTAGGTTAGTGGTCAAGATTTCTGGCCTACCTATAATGAATGAACTATAGTTGTCTAGCGTCTAATTAATGCTAGGTTCAAGCTTCAGGGGACGGAAGGTGGAGTGGCAGGTGGTTTTCAATAGCTATGGTCGTAAGTCCAAAGGTGTACTATGTATTTCCACATAGCGATTTTGATTATAGTTCTTTTGCATTTATCTTGTGTCGTCCCAGTTTTGGTTTGTTTGTTTTGCAAGTTTTACATTATAATATGATGTACACTCGCATACCATAGTCTCTAGCCCAGTTATATACATTTGTGGGCTTCACCTATTTCTAATTACAAAAGTATATCTGAAAACGAATTTATGAATATAATTTGTGTATACATAAACTACGAAACTATATATACTATTTATTGAAAAGCGAGTTCTTCCGAAAACTATATCCAGATAGATATAATTGCATAAAGAGAAACATTGGGATCTACGAATTATTACGAGTGTGCAAGAGACTATCGTATCCAACTGTACTAAATGTGCACGATATCCAAGAAACTCTGGCGAAAAATAGTATAATATTGAACCCCAACCTCTATATCTCAAAAAAGGGTTAAAACCAATGGGCTGTAAATTTCTATACCAATTTCCTGGCGGACCCCTCCTAAATGGTATAAATATTAGCTTAAATTACTTTCGTGGAGTGTGAGTAAATTGTTTTTCTATGTGGATGAGGGAGAAAAAATGCAGAACTGCCTGTAACGAGTGCCTCCCCAGTTGAAAGAGTGACAGGGCCAAAATCAAGGAACGTTCGAGCCAAAATGCCTGGACACACGGAGTTTGAAGCAATTTAAGTCATAGGATGAGGGGAAGATGGATTCAGGAGAGAGTCTCAGAGCTCAGCAGTTGAATAGAAGGTTTCAGAATATCGTTTCACTCTTGGATTGGAGAGTTGCCCAGAGTAGGGATGGGATTGTGTTGCAAGACGGGTGCTACGTACTCTACGTAGAGGAGGTGGTATACACTGAGAGAGCTCTGAGGAACATTGATTATTGGAATAGCGTTAGAATAGCGAGAGAGATGCAACATTGCGGCGAAGAGAGAGAGAGAGATTGCATAGAGTCGGTGAGTACGGGACGGAAGTTAATGATACGAAAGGCTTTTCTTTCTACTTTATCTAGGAGTGCGGTGTGAAATGATCCTCCCCACACATGCGAACATTACTCGATACATGGGCGCACTGTGCCCCTGTACAGAGCAAGAAGCTGTGCAAGGGTTAAGAACCCCCGGAGGCAGGAGGCAGTTGAACGCACCCAGCTTCTGGGAAGCTGTTTTAGCAAGGATGGTAATATGGTCTTTCCAAGTGAGATCAGGAGAGAAAGAGATTCCTAGACTACTGAGAGAAGATGAAGGATTGATGTTTGTATTGTTGAAATAGAAGGGATAGTCTTGTGGGAGTAGATGTTAATGTTCAAGAGATTTGGCATACTTATTTGGAACAGGGTGTAACCGAAAAATCAAATGAAGAGCGTGCCGATATTTTAGCGGTGCGGGAGGAGCATTAAGTATCAAGTTAGCGGCCGCCTGGAGTTAATGTTTAATCAATGCCTTTCCAAAATTAATTCAGAATTTGTCCGGCTGGGATTTGCATTAGGGCGAACCGACATATATTCTTTGGGCGAAAAAAAAAAAACAGAAAATCATTTTAAACTTGAATTAAATCGTTAGTGAACCAATTAGCACAAGTTTGGGCGCCAATTCACGCAGGGAATGAATTATCAGGGCCAGATTCTCCTCGGTTATCAGGGGGGGGGGGGGGGGGCTGCGGATTTACGTGGAGGGAGGCAAAAATGTGAGGAATTTATGTAAGTGGGCACCAGTTGGGGCGATGGAAGAGGAGGTACTAGAGGAAGGTGCAGACAGACAGATGGCGGATAGTCTTCCAAGTCTTGTTCTTGGTGAATGTCGGGGAGAGAGCCTTAGTAACGTATCCCTCTTTGGTATGTGGTTCTTAAGGGGAGATGGGTGCATTTATTTGACCATTTATGCATCTTCGTATTAGTATATTAGTTTCCTCCCCAGACCTCCATCAAAATTAAAAAACACCCGCCCAAGACCCTCCTTCAAGATATATTTGTACATTTCTCGATAGAAATATATCCAGGCCGAAGGCCGGTTTCTCTTAAATTACAGGCTGGCTATCGCTCGCCAGGAAAAAATCGACACCTAAATGGCACGAAATACTGAAAATGTACATTGTATAATCTCGTTACTCTAGTAGATTAATGTAAATAGACAGGAATTATACACATTACCCATATAATGATAAGTGCAAGTAGAATTTCCAATGCAGTTTGCAGTTGCTTGAGAGTATAATTAATCGTTTGAATACAAATCTGAAATGTTATTCTCACTTTATGTAATTCTTTGGTTCGCCCCCATCTGGAATATACTCTGTACAATTTTGGTGTCCATATTATCAAAATTACATAGATAAACTGGAAAGAATAAAGCGAGTAACAAAAATGATTCCTAGACTAAGAAATAAGTCATACGAACGTGACAAAAAATAAATAAATAAATAAATTTTAGATTAATCAAACGCAGGCTAAGAGGGGCCCTAATCCAAGTGTTAATAATGATTTAAGGTATTGATAATATCGATTTCAACAAAAACTTCACAATTGATCATTCAAATTACACTAGAGGAAATGGTTGTAAGATAAATGGAAAGCCTTGTAAGTGACATGAGGCTAATCATGTATTTTTCAATCGAATTGTAATTCTACGGGATGGAATACCTATTTACATTTAATCAAACAAAAAGGAAATAAATAATATAGCATCACCTACTAAAAAGTCTCGTCCGCCTGGTAACTCCTAATCTTAAGCCGCTGTCACACGAGCACTTTTTCCGTCAATTTTCCATGAGCAAGTTTTTTCTCGTATTATTTTAGGACTTGTTCGCACTGGTATCGGTAACTAGACTGAAGGTAGATAATGTTATGCAGCCGAATTCTGATAAAGTGTAATTTTTGAAGCTTCCAGACCATAATTCCCCGTAAAAATTGCTCGAAAAAGGGCTCGTGTGACTCCGGCTTTATCCTCCCTGAGAGATTATGGATGACGGAGAACACGAGTAGAAGTCCACACGGGCCGAGGTAGGTAACTCAATGCACTCAACACTACCGAGGGAGCTCCAGAATATGACTGACTAGAGAACTTTGATGATGGTGGAAGAAACCTTGGAAGTACAGTGGCGCTAATAAGTCATGTCTTAGCTGTCATTACATTTGGCTCTCTGTGTGCTGCATTAATGTCTGCCAGATGTTGAATAGGGTGGATAAGTGTAGGAATATATGTGTATATCTCACTCGAAATGCATACATCAAGTTAAGATATTGAAGATACCAATAATGGATCAAAATATACTCAATTATTAGGCCGACTGTACAAGAGGGTCATAGAGGTAACTCCACCAAATCCTCAACAACGCCATCCATAATCCACGACTAAAAGTGTTGGAGACTTGTGGTATGAAGCAGCGGGTGAAGCGAGTCGTGTCATGGGATTCATGAAGCATTAGTGAAGCAGGGCAGTGTATCATTCCCCCTCATATGAACCAAGTGAAGCAGGGCAGTGTATCATTCCCCCTCACATGAACCAAGTGAAGCAGGGCAGTGTATCATTCCCCCTCACATGAACCAAGTGAAGCTTCAATAACTCGTACAAAGGTCCAGGGCGTAATATACTGTATATATATATATATATATATATATATATATATATATATATATATATATATATATATATATATATATATATATATATATATATATACAGTATATATATATATATATATTTTTTTTTTTTGTTTTTTTTTTTTTTTTCCCTATTGAAACGTTCCCGGAATCTGAACCTACTCAATAACCTGAATAGGTTGTTTGTTTCTCAGCTACTATAATCGGCCATAATCACCAATGTCTCGCACAAATTATAATATATGTGCGATATAAGATGTAGACTATAATTTACAATTTTGTTAATTTCTGAAATATATAAATTGAAACAATCAAGTTATTTGGATAGACAGTATACGTATTAAATTAGTTAATATATTTGTTATTGGACCAAATTTAACTCGGCGATAGTAGGCATGAGATTAAATAGATAAATGTCTTACAACTCTTCACGTATTAAATGTATTAGCCAAACAGTAATTAATAGCACTTATTAATGCCCCAAACGCTCCCCATCATTCCACCAATGAGGCCATCCCCATGCAACAAATAAGACAACCCGCTTATATCAGACCACTAACTCCGGCTCACTTAACAGCCAATCAACTTATCAGGGAAACTTGCCTCATCCACCAACACCGACGCTCGCGCAGGAACACAAATATAACAGAACAAAATTAATAGCTCATACACACACACACACACACACGCAACCATACACTCACTCTCTCACACACACACACACACTCTCTCTCTCTCTCTCTCTCTCTCTCTCTTTCGCACAGTGCCTTTGATAAGCCGGTTTGGCCGTAGTCATAGTGGAAGCAGGTCAGAACAGTACACTTCGAATGGGCCACATCTATAACTGTCACAGACCTAAACGGCCACAATTGTAAACGTTTAGGCTTTTGACTCAAATAAGGTTATAGTTAGGTCTGGTTCAGTCATGTTAGGTTAGGTTTGGTGAGGTTATGATTGGTTTGGTTTGGTTAGGATAGGATAGGTTAGGTAGGATTTGGTGAGGATAGGTTTGGGTTGGTTAGGATAGGATAGGTTAGGTATGGTTTGGTTAGGTATGGTTTGGTGAGGATAGGATAGGTTAGGTATGGTTTGGTGAGGTTATGATAGGTTTGGTTTGGTTAGGATAGGATAGGTTAGGTAGGATTTGGTTAGGATAGGATAGGTTAGGTATGGTTTGGTTAGGATAGGTTAGGTATGGTTTGGTGAGGTTATGATAGGTTTGGTTTGGTTAGGATAGGATAGGTTATGTAGGATTTGGTTAGGATAGGATAGGTTAGGTATGGTTTGGTTAGGATAGGTTAGGTATGGTTTGGTGAGGATAGGATAGGTTAGGTATGGTTTGGTTAGGATAGGTTTGGTTTGGTTAAGATAGGATAGGTTAGGTGTTGTTTGTTTAGGCTTGGTTTGGTTGGGATAGGATCAGATAGGTTTGGTTTGGTTAGGTTAGGTATGGTTTGGTTAGTTGTGGTTTCGTTATAATATGATAGGTTAGATATGGTATGGTTTGGTTAAGTATGGTTTGGTTAGGATAGGATAGGTTTGGTATGGATAGGTTAGGTATGGTTTGGTTAGGTGTGGTTTGGTGAGGATAGGATAGGTTAGGTATGGTTTTGTTTGGTTGAATATGGTTGGGTTAGGATAGGGTAGGTTAGGTATGGTTTGGTTAGGTGTGGTTTGGTGAGGATAGGATAGGTTAGGTATGGTTTTGTTTGGTTGAATATGGTTGGGTTAGGATAGGGTAGGTTAGGTATGGTTTGGTTAGGTGTGGTTTGGTGAGGATAGGATAGGTTAGGTATGGTATGGTTTGGTTGAGTATGGTTGGGTTAGGATAGGATAGGTTAGGTATGGTTTTGTTTGGTTGAGTATGGTTGGGTTAGGATAGGATAGGTTAGGTATGGTATGGTTTGGTTGAGTATGGTTGGGTTAGAATATGATAGGTTAGGTATGGTATGGTTTGGTTGAGTATGGTTGGGTTAGGATAGGATAGGTTAGGTATGGTATGGTTAGCTTTGGTTTGGTTAGGATATGATGTGTTTGGTATAGTTTGGTTAGGTTCAGTTGGGTTTGGTTTAATTGGGTTAACCACTTCAGCATGATGACGTAATTTGTAGTTTATTCTGGTCACCATTAAACGTTTTTCTTTAGCTTATAATATATATCTAGGACTGAAATGGGCAAATACGATCTCAATAAACCCTTTGAATAACACTGGTTCTCTTAAAACTGCCTAAAATCGTCTAACATTCGCCTGAGTTAAAGGTAAAAAGGTGTCATCATGCTGAAAGGGGTTTTTGAAGCTTAAATTACGCTATGGAAGGGTTGGCTACGTTTGATCTGTGGCCGTTTCGGTATGTAGACGTTTCGGTATGTGGCTGTTTCGGTATGTGACCGTTTCGGTATGTGGCCGTTTCGGTATGTGGCTGTTTCGGTATGTGACCGTTTCGGTATGTGGCCGTTTCGGTATGTGGGCGTTTCGGTATGTGGCCGTTTGGAAACTTGGAGCCACCCGAAGATAAATAAAACATAAAACTAATAATGCCTTCGAGGACCTAGTTTGGGTGTAGCAATAATTCTGGCCGAGACTTAACATCCCTCAAAGACGCCCCCCTAAGTGGAAAAGTTGAAGACGGGGGGCGAGGGGGGGCGCCAACCCTATCAGTCCATTTTGGAAATTCTAAATATCTTCGTCCCCTAATAAAGATTTAAGTGGCTGTATCGATTTACTTTAGCGGAGTGGTTGTGTCGTGGGCTCTGACTTCCGGATGGCAGACAGTTAACCCCTTCTATACCAACGATGTCCTTTCAACTTTATCCTGGCTAATATTAGACGATTGTATTCAGTTTAAAAAAGGCCTCCTGCAACTAACAGGCTTCAAACTATCTCACTTAACCTTTTTTACTACCACATATCCTTCTTAAACTGCACAAAATCATCTAAATATAGCTAAAATCAAATTAAAAAGACATCACCGGTACGGAAGGGGTTAAGGGGTACGTAGTGGTTATTTTGTTTTGGTTTATGTATTTATTTTCTAGTTTTATCGCTAGACCTTCATCAAGCTTAAAAAACACACACTAGACCCCTTTCAAGATAAATGTGTACATTTTTCGGTAAACAAATTCCTACGGTTCCTCCTACAGTTCCAGGCTCGCAAAAATCGGCACCTAAATTTTACGAAAAATCAGTATATTGAGAAAGAAGGTGATGAAAAGTCTTAAAATCGCCAAACTAATGGAACGAGAGGTCTTACAATCTCGAAGCTAATGGGACTAAACATGAGGGAGAAAAATCAACTTACTTCCCCTCTTGAGGGTGTGGATTATTATATATATGTGACCTCACACAAGTAGTTTATTTTATGTGTTTGATAAGCAAAATTAATAGGAAAGTGTTCTCTCTCCTTCCCTCCGATTTCACACACACACACACACACACACACACAGCCCGTAGCCTAGTAGGTAGAGCTCTCGTCTCACACACGAGGGGTCGGGGGTTCAATCCCCGGCCGGGCGGAGACAAATTGGGCCTGTCTCCTTTCATGTGTTAGCCTCAGTTCACCTAGCTGTAAATAGGTACCTGGAATAAGTGGACGACGTTGTGACGTCCCATCTGGGGTTGGCAAAAATGGTACAAGGCGAGATGGGTATCATATGGTTCACCTAAGCTGATGGCTACCTAAGCCTTCGGGCGAGACGGTACCGTCTATAGTGAGAATGGTACCATACAGATCCACCCTAAGCCTTCGTTTCCGATGTCGCCAATTGGCTAAAAATACAGACTACACACACATCCACAGCCATTCCAACGATACATATAACACTACACATATAGGAGGCGGGAAATAACGAGCATGCTCACTCCCGCAATACAACTAGAGTAAGTACAACTAGAGTAAGTACACACACACACATACACACACACACACTATACAGTATATATATATATATATATATATATATATATATATATATATATATATATATATATATATATATGCATATCTTACAATTACATGTGAGCTATTAAATATTTAATAGATAGATATAGATATATTTACTCAGTAACAAAGCCTTTCATTTGCATAGCAAGTATTAATTATATATTTACTTTCATTTTATCCAATCACCTTTTTCCATTTACATTCTCCCACCCACTCTCCTTTTTTCGTGAGAGCGAACATTTTCTCTCCTCCAAGACATCGTTAATGTAAAGACTTTTTTTTCTCTCTTTTCAGTCTCCCGGCGCGCGGCACAAAAGGACAAAATTTATCTAAGCGACTTGAGTGAGGGACTTGGCCAAATTAAAAAGTCAGGCCCGCTAATTACCTGTTTATTCTGAAAAAGTAATTTGCTGATGAACTTGTTACGACTGTGTAATGAGGACGGCGACGCTATTAGAGAATTAAACCCGTAATAGTTATCTAATGACACCCGAGTTTATAAGGGGTCCGGAGCCAGAATGTAGCGAATTACTTTTTCTTCTTAAGGGGAGACTGGCCGTTTGTTTGGTCTATTAATTAATTTATTCATATATTTTTTTTAGTTTCCTCCCCAGACCTCCATCAAATTTAAAACAAAATATCCATTAGATCCCCCTTCTAGATTAATTTGTAAATTTTTCGGTAGAAAAATTTCCCGGCCGAAGGCCGGTTCTTCCAACATTACAGGCTCACTATTGTTCGCCAGGGAAAAAATCGACACCTAAATAGCACGAAAGGTCTAAATATTGACGAAGAAATGGGGCAAAAGATCTTTAAATCGACTAACTAATGGGGCAAACATCTTAACATCTGAAAACTAATGAGGCTAAACATGAAGGAGAAAGTGGTCCAGAAAACCGGCCCATCCCCCCTTCCGGCGCAGATTTGGCCTTTGTGACTCCCTCGCGATAAGGACCACTCGGGGAACTTTTAATTATGTGTATCCCGCTGTTTAACCCCTTCTGTACCGGTGACGTCTTTTTAGCTTTATTCTGGCTACTCTTAGACGACTTTGTGCTGTTTGATAGGGCCTCCAGCAATTAAAAGGTTGCGATCTACTCCCAATTAACCCATTTAACTACCATAGATCCTTCTTAAGCTGTACAAAACCGCCTAACTATAGCTACAGTAAAATATATCAAGACATCGTTGGTACGGAAGGGGTTAATCTAATTATAATAAGTGTTATTATCCCGGCGTTGTATCCCCCGTAACTAAAGACCAATTTGGGCAGCGCGTACCCTTATCTTCTCTTGTCGTAATAATTGATATTTTGCCGGCTCATTTTGGGATGCTTAAGGGGAGGTTTCCACTTGAGGGACTTTTTGTCGAACTTCCTTCTCCCTCATGTTTAGCCCCATTGCTTTTGAGATTTTAAGACGTTTGCCCCATTAGTTTGGTGATTTTATTAACCTTCGCCCCATTTCTGTCAATTTTAAGACCTTTCGTGCCATTTAGGTGTCGATTATTTCCTGGCGAGCGATAGCGAGCCTGTAACTTAAGAGGAATCGGCCTTCGGCTGTGACATTTTTCTACCGAAAAATGTACATATTTATCTTGAAAGAGGGTCTAGGGGGTGTAATTTTAAGCTTGATGGAGGTCTAAGACACACACTAGCAACCTCCCCTTAAGGGGGTAGTGCTTGGTTTTTGGTCTATGTATTTATTTATATATATATTTATGAGTTTCCTCGCTAGACCTCCATCAAGCTTAAAATAGCACCCCCTAGACCCCCCTTTCAAGATTAATGTGTACATTTTTCGGTAGAAAAATTTCCCAGCCGAAGGCCGGTTCCTTCTAAAATTACAGGCTCGCTCTCGCTCGCCAACAAAAATTCGACACCTTAATGGCACGAGAGGTCTTATTATTGACAAAGAAATGGGGCGAAAGGTCTAAAAATCGACAAACTAATGGAACGAACGCCTTAAAATCTCAAAGCTAATATGCTAAACACGAGGGAGAAGGAGGTCCATAAGAAGCGACTACCTCCCCCTTAAGTTTTATATAATGTGTTCTCTCCTCGCAGTAATAATGTGTTTCCTTAATTGTCTCGCGATATAGGCGGATTCACACGATCGTTTTCACCAACAATTTGGTTCCGCAAAATTGTAGCGACAACTTTTACATTAAGCTGTTCTATTAGTTTATTAATTTAAGATAGGCCTACTATTATTTATCCAGATGCCGATATTAGAGCAAGACAATCACAAAATGTGTCTAAAAAAATAAATAAATAAATAAAAATAAAATAAAATGAAAGGTATTGCTTGAAAGTCGCCTGAAAATATCGCCCGTGTAAATCCACTCTTAAGGGGAGATGGGTCGTTTTTCAGGTCCCTCTTTTTCCTCATGTTTAGCCCCATTAGTTTTCAGATTTTAAGAAGTTCGTCCCATTAGTTTGGCGATCTTAAGACCTTTCACTTAATTTCTTTGTCAATATTAAGACTTTTCTTATCATTTAGGTGTTGATTTTTTCCAGGCGAGCGATAGCTAGCCTTAAATTTAAGAGGAGCCAGCCTTTGGCTGGGAAATGTCTCTATCGAATAATGTACACATTTATCTAGAAGGAGGGTCTGGGTTGGGGGGGGGGGGGGGGTCAAGCTTGATGGAGGTCTAAGGAGGAAACTAGAAAAATAATAAATACATGACAAAATCGACCAAAAAATTAACCGTCCCCCTTAACTGTGAGCCCCTCCGGCTATTAGGCTCATATTATACTGTTGTTGCTCCCGTAGGTGGAGATAATTGTTGTCCTTAGGGGCGCCCGAACACGGTACCACGGCCGCCCATATATTTGTGCTAACCGGGTTCGTCTTTAGTATCTGACTTTCTTAATAACCCCTGGAGGATGATGACGGGTTTTAGCCGAACTAATGAGCCGATCGTCTTAAAATCTGAAAACTAATGGGGCTAAACATGAGGGAG
Organism: Paralithodes platypus; assembly: GCA_032716605.1. NCBI lineage: Eukaryota > Metazoa > Arthropoda > Malacostraca > Decapoda > Lithodidae > Paralithodes > Paralithodes platypus. The sequence goes on along the minus strand of CM064521.1, from coordinate 58,269,378 downwards.
AAGGGGAGCCAGGAAAACCCCCACAATTCCCCCTTAATGCTAAGCTGCGCTGGCGTTCATCTCTGCATCATTGTCTGTGGTGGCTAACTTTGTAATAGCGGATTAATGTCAATGAGAAAAGAGCTAATTCCTCGCCAGTAAAACAAAAAATAAACAAATAAAACAGTTATAGCAGGAACAAGAAAACGATGTACACATTATCCTGGAAGTGATTCAGTCATGGAATCTAAATGCAATGTTTATAATCTAAATGCAATGTGTATAATCTAAATGCAATGTGTATAATCTAAATGCAATGTGTATAATCTAAATGCAATGTGTATAATCTAATTTATTAATTTCACTCCCAACACCAAACACCTCCCAGTGAAATTAATGAAGACATGTGATCCTACCGGGATTCGAACCTTGGTTACAACATATAAATCTTAAACACTCTAATCATTACACCATCAAGAGAGTTAGTTTACGCTTAAGTTTTAGTTTAAGCATTTTTAATTATAGTTTGTTGCGGAATGATCAAAAAGCAAAGAGATAAATATGATAAGGTTACTTGTAAAATCGGTTATAAATCGGCTAAAACTCGGGATTTGTTTTATTGTTATTTTGTGCATGCAGTAGTAAATAGGAGTGTTATTATATATGAGACTTCTCCGTTTTATCTTGAATCTTGTGAGAGACCGAGAGAGCCGCTGGTGAAAAGAGATGCTTAACCTCTTCTGTACCGGCGTCGTCTTTATTACATTATGCTAGCTACATTGAGAGGATTTTATGCTGTTTAAGAAGGATCTGTGGTAGTCAAAAGGGTCAAGTGTGATAGGTCGAAGCCTGTTAGTTACTGGAGGTCCTTTTTGAAACTGAATGACATCGTCTTACATCGTCTTACATCGTCTTACATCGTCTTACATCGTCTTACATAGTAGCCAGAATAAAGTTAGAAGGACGTCGCCGGTACAGAAGGAGTTAACCCGTTCAGTACTGGTGACATTCATTTAATCATATTCTGGCAAGACGATTATTTTCAGCTTTGGATGGACCTATGGCAATATTAAGGCTTCAAACTATCTCAACCAACCCTTTTACCTACCACAGTTCTTTATTAAGCTACATTATATTGTCTAAATATAGATAAAATAAAATACAACAGACATCGCTGGTACTCAAAGGGTTAAGGATGGTGTGGTGTAAAGTGAATCCCTTATCTGATATCTTTACACATGCTGGGCTGCTTTATGAGAGAGAGAGAGAGAGAGAGAGAGAGAGAGAGAGAGAGAGAGAGAGAGAGAGAGAGAGAGGGGGGGGGGGGGAGAGAAGAGGGAGAGACAGACAGGTTGCATTGGGTCAATCAGATTACATATATGATTCATAATTTAGTCAGAAAATCTGGTTAGTAGGATATCAAACCAGGAGAGAGAGAGAGAGAGAGAGAGAGAGTATTGAAAAATGTACATGATGCATAACCATATGATTAACCTGTTCCATATTTGCGTGCACTCTCGTTTGATGTTGACTGATGCGTCTTTGTTGCACTATTGATCTGTATTTGTATATCCACCATAAATATTTTCAAATTATATTTACCGATATCTACTTGGTGGTGTAATGGTTAGAGTGTTTAAAAATATGTGTGTGATAACCCAGGTTCGAATCCCGGTGAATCACATATATGCTTTCATTGATTTCATTTGGAGGTGTTTGGTGTTGTGGTGAAATTAATAAATATATAGAATATCATAACAACGATGTTTTCTTGGAAGCTAGTAAGTATAAGAAATAGTTAAATACACCACTAGGAATCCTCCTCCCCTTGTAAAATTCACTTACTAGACGAGACGAGACGAGAGGGAACGCGAAAGTGGTCCCGGACCCTAAGAATTGGAAAAATAAATGTTGTTTCTGTTCGGCCACCCCCCGCTATGGGTTATGTGCCTGAGTATATACATGTAAAATTATAAAACAAATATAGAAAGAGAGAGAGGCATACTCCTCCCACACACCCCACCCCCAAAACATGTATTCTTCGTGACGTACCCCCCCCCCCCCCCCCCCCTTTGAAGTATAGAACTGTTTGGAGCCCAAAATGCTCAGCGGTAAATCTCCCACACGTTGCGGTACCTTCAATGGCTGCCCGGAAGTGGCTAAATCTATCTTGTTTTGTAAAGGGGGAGGCATAGTCGCATTTTCTGGACCCCTTTCTCCTTCATGTTTAGCATACTCGTTATGAATGGCTATTTTGAGACCGTACGCCCCATTTCTTTGTCAATATCAAGACCTTTCGTGCAGTTTAGGTGTCGATTTTTTTCCTGGCGAGCGAAAGCGATCCTGGAATTTTAGAAGAAACCGAGGCCGGGACATTTTTCTACCGAAAGATGTACAAATTTATCTTGAAAGGGGGTCTAGAGGATGTATTTTTAAGCTTGATGGAGGTCTAGTGAGGAAACTAAAAACAAACGAATGAATACATTATAATACATAGACCAAAAAGGTAGGTGCAAGTAACACCTGCGGGGTGGTGGCGGTGTGTGGGTGTGTGGGTGGGTGTGGGTGGGTGGGTGTGGGTGGCGGTGTGTGTGTGTGGGTGTGGGTGGGTGGGTGTGGGTTGTGGGTGTGGGTGGCGGTGTGGGTGTGTGGGTGTGGGTGGGGTGTGGGTGGGTGGGTGTGGGTGGGGGGGTGGGTGTGTGTGGGTGTGGGTGGGTGGCGGTGTGGGTGTGGGTGGCGGTGTGTGTGTGGGTGTGGGTGGCGGTGTGTGTGGGTGGGTGTGGGTGTGGGTGGGTGTGGGTGGCGGTGTGTGTGGGTGTGGGTGGCGGTGTGTGTGTGTGGGTGGGTGGGGGGGGGGGGGGGAGGTTCGAGGCGAAATTTTCACCACCACACCTCCGCGGAAATCAGATCGCCGCTTTTATAGCATGTCCCGTCGGAGTTACCGAGCGGGACAATGGTCGGCGAGCAGCTTAGGGAAAACAAAAAAATAGGGAGCAAAAAGACGAAGAGGCGAAGAGAGCGAAGGGGAGAGAGAGAGAGAGGTTTAAAAAGACGAAGGGGTGAAGGGGAGCCAGAGCGAGGGAGACCGAAAAAATAAAAAATAGTAAAAAAAAACGTTCGTGATTCGTAAGTGCGGTGCAAGTCGAACGCGCCGACCGACCACTGAGTTATAGCACGGGGTTTTTGTTCCTCTTTATTTAATCACGGTGGATTTATGGCTGATAGTGGAGAGAGGGAGGGGGGTGGGGGGCGTGGAGGGGGGCGCTTTTGTGTTCTCCGGCCACCTGACACTTGCACACTTTTTGCCGTAAACAAATCCTGGAGTCCGACCTGCGGGGAGAGAGGTAGAGAGAGAGAGAGAAAGTGTGTGAGAGTGAGTGAGATTTAGTGAGTGAGTGAGAGAGGGGTGAGTGAGAGCTAACATGAGAGAGAGAGAGAGAGAGAGAGAGAGAGAGAGAGAGATTAGAGAGAGAGAGAGAGGAAGGGGGGGGGGGGGGGGGGGTCTTGAATGGGGTTCGGAGTATACAGTATGTAATGTTGAAGGGCATGACAGCTTCCACAGGTTGAATGCTAGGGTTGCTTTCAAGTCATATCGGCCCCACTCATAAACGGCCACAACCAGAATGATCATTATCCTATTTATCTATCTATCTATCTATCTATCTATGTCTGTCTATCTATCTATTTATCTATCTATCTCTCTATTTATCTCTCTATCTATCTCTCTATCTCTCTATTTATCTATCTATCTGTCTATCTATCTATCTATCTATCTATCTATCTATCTATCTATCTCTATTTATCTACATAATACTCGTGCAAGAATTAATGTTACTAAAAAATGATTTACCTGTAATTAGTACAATAAATTATTCATTTGATAGTATAGCTTGTGTTCAATATAAATCAAATGAGGGTATATTGCAGGGTCGACCCTCCAAAGGTGTAGCGATTATGTGGAGAAAGAGTTTGAGTAAATTTATTGAACCAGTTTATTGTAATGACAGAATAATTGGTATAATTTTAAATTCGTTAGGGCATAAATATTTCATTGTGAATGTGTATTTACCCTGTGATAAACAAAATAATGACTCATTAGATGAATATCGTCACACATTGGCATTGTTAGAAAATCTGATCAGTGAACAAAATATTAATGATTGTATTATTAGTGGTGATTTTAATGCAGATTTTCAAAAAGGTCGTTTTAGGGATGACTTGACTACGTTTATTGATAATAATAATTTGTGTATTAGTGATGAAGTGCTACCTAGTGATGCCTTTACATATTTATGTCCTAGTAGAAGTGTTGTTAGCTGGCTAGATCATATCCTAACTTCGGAAAGTATACAAGAGAAAATAGATAATATCTGTATTCGATACGACCTTTCATTATTTGATCATTTTCCCATTGGTTTTAAAGTAAATATCGACGTAATTCATAAAAATTAGCATATAGAGTCAGTAACTAAGCAGTTTATTAATTGGAAGTTATTTAACTCAAATGATGTAATATTAAAATATCAAAATAAAGTAAGTAATTGTATCACTGGGTACGACTTGACTAATTTTGAATGTCTCGAATGCTGTTCATATAACTGTCCAGATTCAAATCATATTAAGGAATTAGAACATATCTATGATACATTTGTTCAAATTTGTAATGATGCCTCAGCAGAATTTATACTAAACATCAACAGAGGTTACGAAATAAAGCCAGGGTGGAATGATCATGTTCGTAATTTTTATAAAGTAGCAAGGGAGATTTGTTTTATTTGGAAGAGGAATAACTGCCCCATAGTTGGCGAATTCCTTGAAGATATGAAGAGTTCACGAAAGACATTTAAGAAAGCTCTGAAGCATATAATACATAATAAAGCACACATACGAAATGAAAAACTGGCAGAGTCTTATTCACATAAGAGGTACAAAACATTCTGGAATGAAGTTAGGAAATCGAAAAACAACAAAGGTTACTTGAATATAAAGATTGAAGGCGAATGTGATTCGAATCTAATAGCAGAAAAGTTTTCACAAGCATATAAACGTGTATTTGATGACCAGAATTGTCAATCTAAAGGTAACTTTGAAGCTTTAAGATTAAAACAAGATGTTCGAAGAGGTAAAATAGTTGGGACCATTAACTTGAATGATATAAATACAGCCATATCGGAGTTGAAGTATGTTATTGGTCACGATAATATCCATTCGAATCATTTGAAGTTTTGTCCAGAATATGCAAGAGGTTTACTTGCTAAATTATTTTCAGCATTTATTGTTCATGGCTTTATACCTAATACTATGATAACTGGAGTCATTCTTCCTCTTATTAAAGATCGTGGTAAAGATAAAAATTTAATTGATAACTATAGACCAATAATATCGTCTTCAGTTTTTCTAAAGATTTTTGAATATTGTTTAAAATATAAATTAACAAATTATGTCGACTTTAATGAGAGGCAACATGGCTTCAGAGCGGGCCATTCAACTCTTTCTGCAGGTTTAATTTTTAAGGAAACTGTTTTACGCTATAGATCTGCAGGATCGAATGTATATACGAGTTTTATTGATTTTAGAAAAGCGTTTGATAAAGTGAATCAGTTTAAATTAATCCAGAAACTTTTAGAACTAGATATTACTCATTACCTTGTAAATATTGTGTTTTATTTTTACAGAAACCAAATGGTTGCTACTAAACATAAAGATGCACTGTCAAAGCCCTGGAAGATTATGAACGGAGTGAGACAGGGTGGAATTTTATCTCCTTTACTTTTTAATGTATATATTGATTTATTAATCGAAACCGTATCAAAGTGCAAAACTGGAGGTACTCTTGGCAATAGGATGAGTAACATTATTGCCTATGCTGACGACATAGTAGCTTTAGCGCCAACAGCGACAGGGTTACAAAAGTTACTAAACATTGTGGAACATGAAACGAAAACTTTAGATATTCAAGTGAATGCAAAGAAATCAGTGTGTATGTTTTTTAGGGATACTAATTATATAAATGGTCTGCCGAGAATGAAGCTTAATGATGAAGTAATGATCAATGTACATGAACATAAGTACCTAGGATTTATTATTGATGATAAACTAAATAATGATAAGGATGTAATAAGGACAAGAAATAAGTTTTATAATGAATTCAATTGTATTTTACGTAAATTCCCTAATGTTAATATTAATGTTTTTATTCAACTATTTAATAGTTATTGCTTAAGTTTTTATGATACAGAATTATGGTTTTCCAATAAGCGGTGTGGTGTTCCTCTGAAACAATTTGCGGTTGGATACCACAAAGCCATTAAGAAGATTTTAAAACTTAAATACTGGGAGAGCAACCACAAAGCATGTGATTTAGCAGGGTTAATGACATTCACTCATCTAATTAATTGGCAAAAAATACGGTTTGCTCACAGATGTATGATGAAGCCTTGTATCTTTTTAAGAAAATGTTTACTTAACAATGATGATAGCTTATATTTGATGAAGGAAGTAAAGAATATTTTATTGAATATTTATAATATCGAATGTTTAATGGAAAATGACATTGACGCAGTAAAATCTAGAATTACTTTTATTCAAAGCCGTGAACCAATTATGAGATAAATGTGCTTCACAATTCTCTTACTATGTACAAAGTTTTATGTAGCTTTTACGAAATAAAATATTGAGTCTGAGTCTGAGTCTATCTGTTTGTCTGTCTGTCTGTCTATCTATCTATCTATCTATCTATCTATCTATCTATCTATCTATCCATCTATCTATCTATCTATCTATCTATCTATATACTCTGGCACATACCCCTTTTTTTATTGGGGGTGGCCGACTCGAGACAGAGCCTAACTCAAAACTTAACCTAACTAAGCCTAATCCATCTTAATCATACCTAATCTAACTTAATAAGTCACCTAAAATAAGCTAAATTAACCAAGCCAACCTAATGCTAATTTAACCTAACCTAACCTTGGCTGTTTAGGATTGTGTACGTTTAGGTTGTGGCCGTTTAGGAGTGTGGTTGTTTTGATCAATACACCGACCACAAATATAAACCCTACCCCTTAATGGTAAAAGGCATCGTGTACTTCAATAAACGTAACTAATACTAGCCTAGTCAACTCTTTCGATCCTGGTTACGTCAATTTCACTTTACTCTGGCTAATATTACGCGTTTTTATTAAGTTTAGGAAGGACCTCTAACGATTTAAAGACTACACACTATCTCGGTTAACCCTTTGAACTACCACAGACTCTTTCTAAACTGAATTGAAATTAATCATGTAAGTAAATTAATCATGTAAGTAAATTATAGCTAGAATGAATAGCATATACGTCACCCGTTTTGAAAGGGTTATTTGTGTGTGTGTGTGTGTGTGTGTGTGTGTGTGTGTGTATGTATGTGACTGGGAGATATAGCCGGTGGAGCAGCTGGTCCGTCCACACGTAGCAGAGGAATTAATTTAATTCATTTTTGGTATCACTTCATCCTTCGAACTCTATTTTCAACCCCCCCCCTCCCTCCCTCCCCAATACCTCCCCTTTCTCTTTCTCAATTTCCTGACTGTTTGTTCTTTTCTCTCTATAGTATGCTGTTGTTGTTGTTGTTGTTTTTGTTGTGGTTTTTTCATCCTTATCATTCGAGTATTTCATCTGATTTATCGTGTACTAATCACAGTGAGTGTGTGTATGTGTGTCTGTGTGTGTGTGTGTGTGTGTGTGTGTGTGTGTGTGTGTAATACGTCTGAGGGTCTGTCTGGCTGTGATAAAATAAAAACCCTCACTATCTCCACCATAGTAGAAGATAGAGCACCATAGTGATATATACTGTCTCGTCACCTAATTCCAAAGATCAGTTCAGGTCCAAAGGTGTGTGTTCTCTCTCTCTCTCTCTCTCTCTCTCTCTCTCTCTCTCTTTGCTATCTTTTGCTATCCTTTTCTTCCACTGTACCTTACTCTCGGGTTAGCTATCTCTACTAGAATTAAATCCTGACCACCTCGCTGGGATCGTAAGGTCTGTGTGGTCAGTGTGTCTATGTAAATCTCTCTCTCTCTCTCTCTCTCTCTCTCTCTCTCTCTCTTCTAAGCTTATGAAGATTTTTTTGTGGTAAGGTATTTGTACCTAAAGCTCTTTTTATTATTCACAAAATTATCTGTGGCTAATAGGTTTTTGCGATTACTTTGTACACATTTCAAAAACTAGTTTAAGTATAATTATCAATGCAATAACAGCGCCACTGTTGAATTAAGTTGTTATATTATATTAATAATAATACATTGAAATCTGTGAGAGTAATTCTAGAGACAGCTTAGGTAAAAATGGATGAACTACTTTATCTCTCTTATATTTTGTGAAGAGAGAGAGAGAGAGAGAGAGAGAGAGAGAGAGAGAGAGAGAGAGAGAGAGAGAGAGAGAGAGAGAGAAAGAGAGCATAGGGCGCGTACCATTTCATATGATTCACGATTGCGTCAGATACAGAGATACAAAGTAAGCCTCGCCCATCTATAATATCAGCACCCCCCCCCCCCCCCCCCCTCATCCCACACTGTACTTTACAAGTTAGATCACCTTGAACTGTCTCTTCCTTATATCTTGAAGGAGAGGCAGACCGTTTTTTCTGGACCCATTCTCCCTAATGTTTAGCCCCACTAGTTTTGAGATTATAAGACGTTCGGCCCATTAGTTTGGCGATTTAAACACCTTTCGCCCCATTTCATTGTCAATTTTAAGACCTTTCGTGCCATTTGGGTGTCGATTTTTTCCTGGCGATAGCGAGCCTGCAATTTTAAGAGGAACCGACCTTCGGCCGGGAAATTTTTCTACCGAAAAATGTAGAAATTTATATTGAAGGGGAGTCTAGGGGGTATTTTTCTAAGCTTGATGGAGGTCTAGGGAGGAAACTAAAAACAATATATGAATAAATGAATTAATTGACCAAACAAACGGCCAGTCTCCCCTTAACGTCATAATTTCCTTTAATCACTAATTGTAGCCATCGCCAACTCTAGCAAATCACCCAACTGGGTGTACTCAACCGCCTCAAGGGGTTCTTAACCCCTGTACAGCTTCTTGCTCTGTACAGGGGCACAGTGCGTCCTTGTATTGAGTATTGTTCACATATGTGGGGAAGATCCTCTCACACAGCACTTCTAGACAAAGTAGAAAGGAAAGCCTTTCGTATCATTAACTCCCGTCCACTCACCGACTCTCTGCATCTCGCTCTCTCTCTTTTCGCCGCAATGTTGCATTTTTCTCGCAATTCTATCACTACTACAATAATCAGTGTTCCTCAGAGCTCTCTCATTGTATACCACCTGCTCTACAAAGGTACCCTTCTTGCAACATAATCCCACCCCTACTCTGTGCAACTCTCCAACTCAAGAGTGAAACGATACTCCCAATCCTTCTTCTATTCAACAGCTGAGCTCTGAAACTCTCTCCCAGAATCAGTCTTTCCCTCTTCCTATGACTTAAATTGCTTCAAACTCCGTGTGTGTGTCCAGGCATTTTGGCTCGAACGTCCCTTGATTTTGGCCCTGTCACTCTTTCAACTCTTGGGGAGGCACTCGATACAGGCAGTTCTGCCTTTTCTCTCCCTCACTCACATAGAAATAAAAAAAAAAAAAATGCTTCCTCTATCTACAACACCCCTTCTCTGCTATCTACACTTTCCCAGCCGTATGGTCCTAGTGTACTGTCTGATGGCGTAATGGGAATCCAAATGTAAAAGAAGATAATGGTAGGGGACCGTGGTATAGTTTAGTGGAGTGATTATGCACCCCTCTCTGTAAGATAGGGGTGCAGCGCCACAAGACACCTCCACCCCTCTGCATCTTTAACACCATCATCTTAGGCCCACGTCTGGACACGAGGCTGGAGGCACCTCATAATCACTTCCCCCTTAATAAACCACAAGGAATATGGTCCACGAGAGTCGTATTATAATATTGATGTAAGTTGCTAGATAATGCACACTCTGAGGGGTGAGGGATATTAGTCAAAGGCTCCCTCGCTATAATATATATACAGGTACATGTAAATGAGCTATACATAATATAGCTGTATATAATATCCACTTTTATCTGAAGGAGAGGTAAGGTAACGTAAGTCGATATACCTCGTTAGTACTATAGGAGTATTTTATATATATATATATATATATATATATATGAAATCATTCATCCAAATGTATACAATAAGAACTACCACTATACCACACCTATACCACACCTATAACTTTGCTCGAGGATACAATGTTGCGATAAAAGTTAAGATTCTTTTTCTCTGCCATTTTGACTCTGGTTTCTACTTCGCCTTCCTACGCTGTTCTAAGTTAGCTATGAGGACAATCAAAGCGCTCTTGAAAACCTAACTCAAGCATTTAGTCAGCCATATGAAAACCTTTGCATAGAATTAGCTTTTAAATTTCCCGAGTATCGCACTTATCGAATACTGATATAATTGATCGAACCTCCGAAATACTGATAGAATTGATTGAACCTTCGAAATACTGATAGAATTTATTGAAGCTCTGAAATACTGATAGCATTGATTGAACCTCCGAAATATAGATGGAATTGATTGGACCTCCGAAATATAGATGGAATTGATTGAACCTCCAAAATAATGATAGCATTGATTGAACCTCCGAAAAATGTATAGAATTGATTGAACCTCCGAAATACTGATAGAATTAGTTGAACCTCTGAAATACTGATAGCATTGATTGAACCTCCGAAATATAGATGGAATTGATTGGACCTCCGAAATAATGATAGCATTGATTGAACCTCCGAAATACTGATAGAATTGATTGAACCTCCAAAATACTGATAGCATTGATTGAACCTCCGAAATATAGATGGAATTGATTGGACCTCCAAAATAATGATATAATTGATTGAACCTCCGAAATACTGATAGAATTGCTTGAACCTCCGAAATACTGATAGCATTGATTGAACCTCCGAAATACTGATCAGAGTTAATTGAACCTCCGAAATGCCTATAATTTAATAAAGATAGAATTAATAAGGTTCGATTCAAGCCGAGAGAGGTACGAAAAGTTAAAACCAGCATTTGTGTCCTTGAGTGTACGTTGGTGAGGACTTGCATATACTTAAGGGGGTCACCGGATTTTTTTATCTTTCTCTCCTTTTCTCTCTTTCCCTGGCTTGTATCCATTCGGCCCCATTCAGTCAACTGTTGTAAGACGTTTATCCCCATCCAGCTGTCGATTTATTCCTGGCGAGCGATAGCAAGCCAGCATTGTATGGAGAAATCCGGCTTCGCCGGAGAGATTTTTCTATCGAAAAATGTACAAATTTAGCTTGCTGTCAAAACAAAAATACATAATGTATGGTGGCTAGCTACCGCTCGCCAGGAAAATATTGACACCTGGATGGGGGTAAACTACTTAAAACAGTCGGCTGAATGGGGCCGAATGGATACAAGCCAAAGAGAGAGGGAGAGAAAGATAACACACAAAAAGCGAGGTGGGCTCCCTTAACATTTAGCAGCATTAAAAGGCATATGACCTGACCTCGGGGGAAGAAAAAAAGGTTCGGAGCGTCCCAGAGGTGCTAATAAGGGATTCATGGTGAGGTCATGTTCGAGGTACTCCATAAGTGATGCCGGCAGTGATCCATAATAATGAACACGATCATCCTCTTTCATATTCACGCGGTCCGTCCGGAAAAGTCCCGAATTACATTGGGAGCGAACCCGAGACCGCCACCACCACCGCCTCCACCTCTTTCTACCATTCCATGCATAAGGTGGGGAGAGAGAGAGAGAGAGAGAGAGAGAGAGAGAGAGAGAGAGAGAGAGAGAGAGAGAGAGGGGGGGGGGGGGGAGAGAGAGAGAGAGAGAGAGAGAGAGAGAGAGAGAGAGAGAGAGAGAGGGAGAGAGAGTACAAGGGACTGGAGTTCTTGAAAAGGGGCTCAAGTCCTGAAAAGTATTTGACTTACAGTGTGCTGGCTTAATAATCCAGGTATAAATCGACACCTGGATGAGGATAAACGTCTTAAAACAGCAGGCTGAATGGGGCCGAATGGTTAAAACCCCTTTAAGTATTGAACATTACATTGCTCGTGTTAAGAATAAGTTTTCTACTCTGATCATAATTATGTTCAAATATTACTAATTATCCATATCAATTAGTATTGCTGCATTAAATATATATATATATACGGTATATATATATATATATATATATATATATATATATATATATATATATATATATAGCTAGCTAGCTAATTGTTTAAAATATGGATTGCATGTAAAGACGCAAAACATACAATCTATCTATCTATCTATTGCCGGACGTATTTACTCCCCTTTATGAGGGTGGCCATACATAAAATGCCCCCCAGCGGACCTATCTCCTGTGAGAAGGACAACCTGTGCCAGTTTACTGAAGGATATAGAAACGAAATTTAAACCAGATTAACATATAAATATAATTATGCGATTTAAAATACATAGCTATTCTGATTGCCGTAACCTAAGGAGCTAAAGTGATATATATATATTGTAGCAATGTCTACGGTAGCTAACCAATTAAAACACACACAGTTATTGGAAGTGTAGTGTGTGCCCTGTAGAACGTTTCAAGTGTACTGTTAGCAGGGATTCCGCAATATATATATATATAAATATAATAATTGATTCCCAGATCCTTCTAAGTAACAACCAGAGATCCGAATAAGTTACTGTCAATTTATTCCATCTCAGGTTGTATAGTTTTTGTGCCAGTGACATTGGGACCCGAACACGCTCACTCCCTCGTAACTCTCACCACAAATAAGGGGGAGGTAGGCGCTTTTTCTGGACCTACTTCTCCCTCATATTTAGCATTATAGTTTTGAGATTTTAAGACGTTCGTTCAGTTAGTTTGGCGATTTTGAGACCTTTCGGCTCATTTCTTTGTTAATTTTAAGGCTTTTCATGCCATTTAGGGGTCAATATTTTCCTGGCGAGCCTGTGATTTTGGAAGAACCCGCCTTCGGCCGGGAAATTTATCTACCGAAAAATTTACAAATTAAACTAGAAGTGGGATCTAGTGGATGTTTTATTAAGTTTGATGGAGATCTAGGAAGGAAACTAATATATACAGTATAATATATATATATATATATATATATATACTGTATATATACTGTATATATGAAATAATCGACCTCTTAATACCTAAGCAATAGAACCCCGAAACGTTGCTAAAAAAAAATGCCGATCAAATATATACGTGTGACTTCGTTATCGGTGAGAAACAATAGACCAAACTACAGAGATGGGAGAAAGAGATAAGCAATAGTAGGAAGAATAGAACAAGCAACTGTGAGAGACAAAGAGTTAGTCTCTCTCTCTCTCTCTCTCACAGAAACACCCAGCTACCTACCCCCCCCGCCCCCACACACACGGACACACACACCTACCCCTCCATCCCAGCCCCCCCACACACATATACCCCCCCCCCACACCTACCCCTCCCTCCACACAAAAACACACCCACACCCACACACACACACACACACCCTACAAAGATTCATCATTTAAAACAAACCAATATCAGTCAGTGGTACTCTAAAATTAAAAATCTTTGTGGCTTAAGTAGTGGGACTCCTTCGATCCCCTGTCCCTCGTGTAGATGCACCTGAACTGATAAATAATCACTTCTCTACCATCTGCCAAACCCTCCCCAAACTAGACCGCACCAACCTCCCTGCCTTCCTCCCATCCCCTTCCCCCCCAGTAACTGTTCAAGAATATGAAGTGGCCAAAAAGCTTTCCAGTTTCAAATAAAAAAGGTCAACAACCCCAGTAGACCTACCCATGAAAATATACAAAGAATTTTCGGTGGAATTTGCCACCCCCCTTTGCTCGATAATTAATGCCTCCTTAAGGCAAAGTAAATTCCCTGCATACTGGAAAACTTCATACGTCACTCCTATTCCCAAAACCCCCTCCCCACATTCTCTTAATGAACTCAGACCAATTGCCATAACGCCCATCCCTAGTCTAATCTGTGAGGACTTTGTATTCACCTGGGCTTACTCACAAATCCGTCACTTAATAGATCCCCAACAGTTTGGCAATGTAAAAACCTCCTCCACCACTCACTGTCTTATTAGCTTCCTAGATTATATTTACACAAATCTTGAGAAGAGAAAGACTTCCCTCGCCCTTGCCTTTATTGACTTCAGGAAAGCATTTGACCTTGTTGACCACACCATCATCATCAACAAGGCCATAAAGTTGGGGCTACAACCTACCCTGGTTGCGTAGTTGACCGACTTCCTTAGTGACAGACGACAAGCAGTGCGATACCAAGGCTTCATCTCCACCTTCCTAGACATCACATGTGGAGTCCCACAGGGCACAAAGATGGGGTCTCTATTGTTTCTCATCTTGATTAATGATGCCCTAAAGGACACCCCATTCCACTGGAAGTACGTCGACGACTCGACAGTCGGCATTACTGTCGATAACACCTCCCCTAACTATGACTCCCTAAAAGACATCCTCGACCGTCTTCAAGCCTGGACCACAGACAATCATGTGACTATCAATCATGACAAAACAGTGGTCATGCACATCAACACCTCCGTTACTGACGTTCCTCCACCCACTGTCACAATTGGTCCTCATCCCCTTCAGCTTGTTGAGTCCACCAAACTCCTCGGAATCACTGTGGACAACAAACTGAACTGGAAGAAACATGTAACTACCACAGTCAGGACCGCCACATACAAGTTGTTTATGCTAAGGCGGTTGAGATCCCTGGGGGCGCCGGAGAATGAGCTGAAGAGTATATATAACACCTTCATACTCCCTAAGCTCACCTACGCCTCTCCCGCCTGGTCCTCCTCTCTAACCCTGACACAACAACGTCAATTGGAGAGAGTGCAGAGGAGGGCATGCAGGATCATCCTGGGTGGCACATAGCCAGGGTACGAGGAAGCTCTCACCACCCTTAGCATACCTGCACTTTCAACCCACCACTACAACACACTCAAACAGTTTGCATCTAAGCTGCTTGTTCACCCACGACACAGACACTTACTTCCACCAGACACCCCTAGACCAACACGTGCAGCTCGTCACTTCAACACACTCCAACCAATAAGAGCAAGAACTGACAGATATAAAAACAGTCCTATCCCAACCATTGTAAATATTATTAATAATGTGTAATAACGGCCTGTCACACCATATATACGCGCCCACCTTTAATAATGTATGCATAAGTGTGTGTGCGTGTGTGTATTAGAATATAATTATGTATGTATTTGCTTGAGTTTGTTTATATATATGTGTATATATGTATATGTGTATATATGTATATGTGTATCTATGTATGTGCAGTATATGTGTATGTATGTGTGCGTATATGTGTATGTATGTATGCGTTATTTATGTATATATATATGTGTCTATAGTGTATACTGTTTGTGGTTCTAACCCAGCTGAGAGTATCAGGTGGATAAGAGAAGAGCATATATGCATGTAATGTGCATATATTTATGTATATGTATGTCTGTGTGTATGTGCTGTCAATGGTTCGAGCCCGGCTGAGAATATAAGGTATATAATATATATATGTACTGTACGTGTATTTGTATAATCATATGCACATATGTATGTAAATATACATACATATGAGTGAGAACATATTGCTCACTAGCGCAACTTCTTATTATAAATCTATGCATAAGCATTATCTATTATTAAGTGTTCGTGTATCTTCATCCATGTATTTCCACCCTTAACAATAGAATGCCCAGCTTTTCCACATTTCGCCTTCTATCACACACACACACACACACACACACACACACACACACACACACATGAACAAACACACACACACACCTACACTAAAGAATGTCCTATATACTACAATTCCCCCAAGCTGTCTCTACTGTTTTTTATATCCTTGTTTTGTTCTCTACCGAGGATTAACCTCCCATTGTAGTTGGCTTTACCTGACCCTACCTGTACGAACTTGAAGGCCGCTCCCTCTTTACCCTTTTCAACTCCTCACCTGACACTACCAAAACAGTTTTTGTATGTATGTATGTTTGTGTGCATACGTGAGCGTTTGTGTATACGGGCATGTGCACACTTACTGCATGTTCTTATGTTCTTATATATGTATTTATTATGTATGCGTATGTATGTGTGTACGTACGTGTATATATGTATGTTCTGTATGTGAGTAAGTAAAATAAATGTGTATATGTTTCTAAAGTGAATGAAGTGTTTTAAAGTGAGTTAAGTGTTTTAAAGTGAGTTAAGTGTTTTAAAGTGAGTGAAGTGATCTGAAGAAACTGACTGTTACCATGCCTCGCACTTGTACGAACTGCGCCGGTAGGTTTGGTTAGTCCATGTTTGTTACTGTCGATCTTCAAGTCTGCCGTCTCTGCCAGCAACGAGAGAATTTGACAGTGAAATTAGATGAAGCCTACAACAAGATCAACGTCCTCACCATGAAGCTGGAATCACTCCAAGAGTTTGTAACACTCAACGTTGGAGTACCACAAACTTCAATTGTCACCGCAACTCCAGCAGCCAACAACGCCCCAACGTCAACTGCCAACAATTCAACGCCTGCAGTAGCCATTTCATCTGATGGTTCCGATACTCAAGAAACAAATAGTAACTCTCTTTCCCCTCAAGACAACTTCCGTGTCGTGAGGAACAATGTTTGCCCCAAGACCAGGAAACCCATACCGATTACCGAGTGTCAAAACCACTTCCAGATACTCGCAGACTCAGATGACGAAGCGGAAATAGAAGAAGTCCAGCTCGTGGGAGACTCGATGATACGTGGTCAGCTCACAGAGTTTTGCGCCAGAGCACCTAAGACCAGGAAGCATTTTTGTATCCCTGGTGGTGGTGTGGACGACGTAGTTGCTGCAGTTGACGAAGTATCTAAGCTGGCCCCTGCTAATACAATGTATGTCATCCACGTTGGATCCAACGATGTACAGCGAACCCGGTCGGAAGATTTGCTTTTAAAGTACCAGCAGCTGATCAAGTCGTTTAAGGAGAAGTCATCAAGGATCATCGTCTCAGGAATCGTCCCCCGGCTTGGTGTAGAGAGCCGATTTTACAACATAGCCACCAGCACAAATCGTTGTCTAGCAAACCTCTGCAGGAAGGAAAACGTGGGATTCGTCGACACCTGGGACAATTTATACTACGATGACTATTTGTTTTCGGATGATGGAGTTCATCTGAACCAGGTGGGAGCAGCACGTTTTGGGCGTCTTCTCAACGATGCGGTGAAGGATTTTCGGAGAAGAAATCGACTCAGCACAGGACAACCAGGAAGGAGGACCGAAGACAGCGAGGGCGGCAACCTGCGAAGGAATTAAATGCTAATCTGTCAAGAACCGCGAATTTGGATAAAGCTCCACCAACACGACCCAAATTCAAAACCGCCAGGGATAACGACCGAGGACCGATGTCAGCCATGAATGTAAATGTAGATCCGACCAGAACCAAAAATTTGATTAAAGAACGTTCTGTGAGTTCTAAAACCGCAACTTTAAAGGTTTTTTATGCAAACGCTCGTAGCATACGCAATAAATTTTCAGATTTAGAGGAACTAGTGTTTACTGAAAATTATGATGTGATTGGTATAACAGAATCTTGGCTCAATACAGTAGATAGAGACTTTTTAGCAGAGTATTCACTTCCCGGTTATGTAATGTTTGAGAAAAGCCGAATAAATAAAAATGGAGGTGGCGTTTTATTTTATATCAAAGAAAGTCTTAACCCGACCCTCTTGTCAAAACCTCAAATTGTGAACGTCGACACATCTTTTGTGCTAATAAAGAATAATAAAGGTACAAAAATAATACTTGCATTAATATACAGACCTCCAGCTCAATCAGTGCAAACTGACCGAGAAATTTATGAACAAATTGCAGATGTAAGTAACTCACAAGATACCGTATTTTTTGGCGACTTTAATTTACCTGTGACCAAGTGGGGCGATACTCTTACTTCACACTCCGGACATGACTTGTATACGAACTTGCAAGAGAGTTCGCTTTATCAATTTGTTTCGAACGCCGACCCGTGGTAATAACGTTCTTGACATTGTACTTGCAACAAAAGAAGAATTAATAGAGAATTTGAATGTTGGTGATGAATTCAGTAACAGCGACCATCGTACGATAACTTTCACTTTAAACTTTACTAGTAACGAACCAAATAGTATCATCGAAAAAGTCCCTAATTTCAAGAAAGCAAACTTTCATAAACTTAGAGCTATGTTTAAAGAAACTGACTGGAGCTTTTTAATTAACAATAACGACATAAATACATCTTGGAAGTTATTCGAAACCACTTACCTAAAAGCAGTGCAAGACTGCATACCATCGAAAATACGGCGTCCAGGCCATAATAATAAGCCCAAATGGTGGAATAAAGATATTTCAAACTGCCTTCTTGCTAAAAAATTTGCTAATGATAGATTAAAATCCTCGCAAAATTACGAACGGGTGAAATTTGTAGAGCTACGACGCAAAGCCAAAAAGTTAATTAAGCAAAGTAAAAAGACCCTAGAGTTACATATTGCGAATCAAAGTAAAACAAACCCGAAAGAATTCTATAGTTATATCAGAAAGAAAAAAGTAGTTACTTCAACTGTTGGAGTGTTAGTCGATGAAAATGGAGAATACACCAAAGACGAAGTACAAATGAGTAATGCCCTCAATACCTTCTTTGCATCAGTTTTTACAACAGAAGACCTCAGTGATATCCCTACACCATCGCCGATTCAGATTGATAATTCAGATGTTCTAAGCAATATCACCGTTACAGAGAGAGAAGTATTGAATTGTTTAGATAAACTCAAGGTAAATAAAACGCCTGGACCTGATACAATCTCGCCTAGAGTTCTAAAGGAAGCTAAGGATGAGCTCTCCAAACCACTGACATTACTATTCAATAAATCCTTGCAGTCTGGAACTATGCCTGATCAGTGGAAGCTAGCCAACGTAACACCGATATTCAAAAAAGGCAGCAAATCCCTACCCAGTAACTATCGTCCAATTAGCTTAACCTCAGTTGTATGTAAAATGCTAGAAACGGTCATAAGAGACAGACTCGTAAATCACTTAGAGGAAAATAACATACTTAAAGATACTCAACACGGCTTTCGTAAAAAACGTTCCTGTTTAACAAACCTCTTAGACTTCTTCCACGATATCCTCAACCTCTACGATGAGAGTAAAGCTGTAGATATTATATACCTTGATTTTCAAAAGGCCTTTGACAAAGTTCCCCACAAACGTTTACTGCTAAAACTAAAAGCGCATGGAATACAAGACGGTGTGTTGAAATGAATAGAAAATTGGCTCAGCGACAGAAAGCAAAGAGTAGTCATAAACGGTAAGGCATCTAAATGGACCAATGTAAGTAGCGGGGTACCCCAGAGATCGGTACTAGGACCAATTCTCTTTCTAATTTACATCAACGACATAGATGAGGGTCTCACCTGTACAATCTCAAAATTTGCTGACGATACAAAAATTGCAAATAGCGTACTCTCAAAAGATCAAGTTGACGATATGCAACACAATCTAGATAAATTGTCACATTGGGCCCAAATTTGGCAAATGAGTTTCAATGCGGATAAATGTAAAGTATTACATATCGGATACCTAAATGAGAAAGCAAACTATTCGATGAATGGCACTCAGCTTAAGAATGTAAACAGAGAAACCGATCTGGGAGTAACAATATCGAGTAACCTAAAACCGAGTCAACAATGTTCAGAAGTTGTTAAGAAGGCAAACAAAATAATTGGCTTTATAGGCAGGTCATTTGAGCATAAATCCAAAGACGTTATCCTAACCCTTTACAATTCCTTAGTCCGCCCTCTTCTGGAATACTGCGTTCAATGCTGGTGCCCTTATTACCAAAAAGACATAAACAAGCTAGAACGAGTTCAACGTAGAGTTACCAAAATGATACCTAGCCTAAAGAACAAACCATACGAAGAGCGTCCTAGAGAATTAAATATATTTCCTTTAACCCAGCGCAGATTAAGAGGTGACTTAATTCAAGTGTTCAAAATCATCAAAGGCATCGACAATATGGACTGTAGTAAGTACTTCACTATCGACCAATCTAATTACACGCGGGGAAACGGTTGCAAAATTATTGGTAAATCTTTTAACTCACACGAATCTAAGAATTTCTTCTTCAATCGAGTTGTCAACTTGTGGAATGGGCTTCCCCGAGACGTTATAGACTGCAGCACCGTTGATTCATTTAAACTCCGCCTAGACAAATATCTCGCATCAAACCCGCGACTGACTGCGTTTGTAAATGAATAACTTTATTTTATCCTCCCCTCAGTTACTAACCCATATGTCCCCTACTAACTTCCTAGTCCTGCCACGGACATTAGTTCCAGGGCAGTAGTTCCCTTTCCAATGTTCCCTTACCCACTGTAAACCACTGTTTGGACACTTGATCCTCAGTGTTTTGGAGGACAAGCAGCCTAAAAGGGTCACTTTGTACTCCTTTGTATATCACTTACTCTCATGGTTAATTTATGATAATTTGTATTTTGCACCTGCATCATGATTGTTTTTTTTTTTTTTTTTTTGTAAACTGAGTTTACCATCTTCATATCTGTACATCTCATGTTCATCCACTTAATTGTAAAATGTGTATTTTCAGCTCATGAGGCTGCCATTCTTTAATAAACCATTTATTATTATTATTATTATTACACACACACGCGGACACATCTATACACATCCATAATACCAGATGAGGGAAGAGGAAGTGATAATGAAGCGAGCAAAAACATCTAAGAACAGAGGAAGATGAACCACTGGAGGCGATATAGTAGAACACTTTCCCACACACACACACACACACACAAACACGCGGACACATGTATACACACCCAAAATACCAGATGAGGGATGAGGAAGTGATAATGAAGGGAGCAAAAACATCTAAGAACAGAGGAAGATGAACCACTGGAGGCGATATAGTAGAACACTGTTAAAAAAATAGGTAAACAAATAATCTCTCTCTCTCTCTCTCTCTCTCTATATATATATATATATATATATATATATATATATATATATATATATATATTCCACTACCCTTTGAAACTAACCCAGTAAAGTCTTGCGATCATGAATATTTACACGCCTCCCAATAATATTAAGAGGACACTGAGCATTGTGCAGTTAATATTAAGAGGACACTGAGCATTGTGCAGTTAATATTAAGAGGACACTGAGCATTGTGCAGTTAATATTAAGAGGACACTGAGCATTGTGCAGTTAATATTAAGAGGACACTGAGCATTGTGCAGTTAATATTAAGAGGACACTGAGCAATTGTGCAGTTAATATTAAGAGGACACTGAGCATTGTGCAGTTTAATATTAAGAGGACACTGAGCATTGTGCAGTTAATATTAAGAGGACACTGAGCATTGTGCAGTTAATATTAAGAGGACACTGAGCATTGTGCAGTTAATATTAAGAGGACACTGAGCATTGTGCAGTTAATATTAAGAGGACACTGAGCATTGTGCAGTTAATATTAAGAGGACACTGAGCATTGTGCAGTTAATATTAAGAGGACACTGAGCATTGTGCAGTTAATTCTAGTATTTATATTCTTGTAGCTTAGACGGTTTATCAAAATATTTCGATAGAGTATTATAATTGACCACTTGTGAGTTTTGGACTATAGGGAAGTTGAAGTTGTAGTCATTGATATTTAGCATAAATAGTTGAAGTTATAGTCATTGATATTTAGCATAAATACCAGCTATAATATGGTTGAAGTTTTGTTATAGATACTTCAACTCAAATTTAATATACTTTCTATCCAAAAGAAACCTAAATTATTATTGTATTTCTCTTTAATATCGATGTTTACGACTCCAACTTCCCAATAGCCTGAAATTCGCAAGGGGTCAATTGGCCACTTGCGAGTTTCAGTCTATAAGGAAGTTGGAGCTGTAAATATCGATATTAAATATATATGGAATAGTAATGTACGATTGTGAAGGAGAGACAGAATGTTGAATTTGATCTTATATGTTTATTAATGTACTACAACCGTATTTTAGCTGGTAATTCTGCTAAATATTGATGTCTACGGCTCCAACTTCCTTATAGCCTGATACTCACAAGTGGTCAAGTGTGCCTTCAATAAGTGTCCATGAATGCCTGTCCACGACCATACAATATCAACTTTACTCATGTTAAGGCGGTGTCACACGAGCGAATTTTCCGTCAATTTTTACGAGCAATTATGGTCTGGAAGCTTAAAAAATGACACCTTATCAGAAATCTGCCACCTAACGTAATCTACCTTCAGTCTAGTTTCCCATATCAGCGCGAAAAAGTCCTGAAATAACACGAGAAAAAACTTGCTCATGGAAAATTGACGGAAAAAACGCTCGTGTGACAGCGGCTTTAAGGCGAGATTTCCACTTGAGGGATTTTTTTCTGGACCCCTTTCTCTCTCATGTTTAGCCCCATTGCTTTTTAGATTTTAAGACGCTCTCCCCCTTTAGTTTGGCGATTTTAAGAACTTTCATCCCATTTCTGTCAATTTTAAGAACTTTCGTGCCATATAGGTGTCGATATTTTCCTGGCGAGCGATAGCGAGCCTGTAATTTAAGAGGAATCGACCTTCGGCCGGGACATTTTTCTACCGAAAAATGTACAAATTTATCTTGAAAGGGGGTCTAGGGGGTGTCATTGTAAGCTTGATGGATGTCTAGGGAACAAAGTAAATACCTCCCCTTAAGGGGGAATGGTTTGGTATTTTTGGCCCCCTTTTCCCTCGTGTTTAGCCCCATTAGTTTTTATATTACAAGACGTTCGGCCCATTGGTTTGTCGATTTTAACACCTTTCGCCCCATTTCTTTGTCAATTTTAAGACATTTCGTGCCATTTAGGTGTCGATTTATTCCTGGGGATCGATAGCGAGCCTGTAATTTTAAGAGAAACCGGCCTTATGTCGGGGCATTTGTTGTTTACAGAATTGTTTTATTATTTTTATCTTGAAGGGGGGGTCTAGGTTTTATCTTGAAGGGGGGGTCTAGGTTTTATCTTGAAGGTGGGTCTAGGTTTATCTTGAAGGTGGGTCTAGGTTTATCTTGAAGGTGGGTCTAGGTTTATCTTGAAGGTGGGTTACTAGGTTTTATCTTGAAGGGGGGGTCTAGGTTTTATCTTGAAGGGGGGTCTAGGTTTTATCTTGAAGGGGGGTTCTAGGTTTTATCTTGAAGGGGGGGTCTAGGTTTTATTTTGTAAAGCTTGGTGGAGGTCTAGCGAGGAAACTAGAAAATATATGAATACAAAAATATATGAATACAAAAATATATTAATACAAAAATATGAATACAAAAATATATGAATGCAAAAATATATGAATACAAAAATAAAATATGAATACAAAAAGCAAATATGAATACAGAAATAAAATATGAATACAGAAATAAAATATGAATACAGAAATAAAATATGAATACAGAAATAAAATATGAATACAAAAATATATGAATACAAAAATATGAATACAAAAATATATGAATACAAAAATATATGAATACAAAAATATATGAATACAAAAATATGAATACAAAAATATATGAATACAAAAATATTAATACAAAAATATATGAATACAAAAATATATGAATACAAAAAAATATATGAATACAAAAAATATGAATACAAAAAATATATGAATACAAAAAAATATATGAATACAAAAATATATGAATACAAAAATATATGAATACAAAAATATGAATACAAAAATATTAATACAAAAATATATGAATACAAAAATAAATAGACCAAACAATAACCACTACTACCCTTAGCTCTTTCAGTTTATTGTAGCTAATATTATAGCGGTATTATTCAGCTTCGGAAGGCCCTCTAGAATTACAAAGGGTTAAGTAAATTTCGATTAACCCTCTGATGCCAATAATTCTAAATTATTAGTACTTGGTGCGACATTTTGGAGTGTTCTATGGATTTATTATAATAGTACTGAGGGTTTTGATTGTTTTTGACATTTTCGATAATTTTGTAACCACCCCCCCCCCCCCCCCTCCTCCACCCCATAAAACTACAACACACCTGAGACTATCCCACTACCCCCTTTTCCCGTCTCCCTAGACCCCTTTTAAAATATATTCAGCACAGCTGGTAAGGCGGCTTAAATTCAAACTATTTTTCTGTAGCTTCAGTATGGCAGCTTCTGCATCAAACATTTGTATTAACCCATTGAAGCTCTGACGCGTTTTAGCAGTTTATTTTGGCTATCATGAAACGATGTTATGCAGCTTAAGACGTATCTGTGGGTATTAAAATGGTATATACTATATCAATCAACCCTTTGACTTCCATATACCGTTACTAATCTGAATAAAATCGTCTAATAGTAGCCAGAAACAGAACAGAAACGCGTATTGGAGCTTGAAAGGGTTAACCATCTAATTAATGTTGTCTCTTAATGCACATATACAAACCGTAAAAGTCAATACTTTGCTAATGTGTTCTGTGGAGTTTTGAGAGGTTAAAGCTAGAGAGAGAGATCACTGATTGTATTTTGGAGTTCGTGGATTTTTTAATTCCGACTGTACACACGTTCCTCGATCATGTATATTTGTGGTTTCCTCTCTCCCCAATCCCCTCTTGCTTCCCTTACGACTTGTGTATATAATTTTCCCTCATTGGCGCTCCCTGGGTGACGCAAAAACTTGATGGGAAGGAACTATGAAGACGGGACGTGGGAGGTGTGAGGGGGAGAGAATTGACGACTTGCGAGTTTCATTCTATATGGAAGTTGGAGCTGTAGACATCGATATTTAGCAGAATAACCAGCTATAATACGGTTTTAATCCATTTATAAATATTCTATAAGGAAGTTGAAGCTGTAGACATCGATATTTAGCAGAATGACCAGCTTTAACACGGTTTTAATCCATTTATAAAATACTTAAAACCAGATTCGACACACCATTTATCCTTCAGAAACCTACATAATTACTGTATATGTGTTTAACCCTTTCTGTACCGGGGATGTCTTTGTAATTTTATTCTAGCTCTTTTTAGACGATTTTGCGTAGCTTAAGAAGGTTCTGTGGTAGTAAAAATGGTTAAGGGAGATAGTCTGAAGCCTGTTAATTGCTGAAGGACCTTTTACAACGAATACAATCGTCTAATTGTACCCAAAATGAAGCTAAAAAGACGTTGCCGGTACAGAAGGGGTTAATATCGATGTTTACAGGCCG